>JZLH01S0048567.1:0-20804 GCA_001188425.1 Eucidaris tribuloides
TGCGTGAAATACTTTCAATACCAATAGTGTCATCAGATAGCTTAGGTCCAAGGTAAAATATTCATATCAAAAAATAATCTCAAAATCACGAAAACAATTTTTAATAATTTGTTTTCTAAGTGTCTACTTTTTTTTTGATACACGCTGTATATCGTATTGGCAGTCTTCTGGATCAATTTTAAATAGCCATATTGATAGAAAATAGCATTATTTACCTGAAAGCAAGAATTATAAAAAGAGAGCGTAATTAATTTTGGCCAGTTTGAATAGCATACATAGTGAAATCAATGTTCTGTTGATTCTTTAACAAAACTATATAGCCATTTGCTGCACCTCTTTACACTGTATTATTAGTAAAGATACGATTTATTTATAGGCTTTACTATTACAAAACTTACACTAGCCTGAAATGATTTGTTTGGTCAACTTCTTGCATAATTATAATAATAAATAATCTCGTAGCCGAAATGTTGCATAGATTGCATATTTTCCATGCCTTGTAAATTCTTTTTGCGTAAAAAAAAAAAAAAATCAGAACATTTCAAGATGGCGGCAACGATGGTGGCCATTTTGAATGTCATCTTAGCGAAAAAAAAGTATTGTTCCTCATGCGTACATTGAATGCCAAAAATTGATTCCTTGAGCAAGATAACCCTGTATTGGTCATTTATTACACCTCTCTACACTGAACACTGGTAAAAACATAATTTCTATATTGGCGGCCATCTTTGCGGCCATATTGGATAATATTATAATGATTACTTCAGTCGGAAAATGTTTTCAGTTATCTCTTTTTGGCATGATTATGGTAATAAATAAACCCTTAAACAGAATTGCATTAATTGCATGTTTACCCCAATGATTACATTATTTGGAGGGGGGGGGAAATTACAGCATTTTCAAGATGGCGGCCACGTTGGCGGCCATTTTGAATCATGTATTGATACATAATCAATGTTCCGTTCCTTTTCTACTCATTAGAATGTGTAAAATTGATTCCTGGAACAAAATAACCCTTTATTAGAAATTTCCACATCTGTTTTCATAATATATAGGCAAAAATATGATAAATTCCTATATAGGCGGTCATTTTGGTGGCCATCTTGGATATCTCAGACCCCCAAGGA
This sequence comes from Eucidaris tribuloides, assembly GCA_001188425.1. Lineage (NCBI taxonomy): Eukaryota > Metazoa > Echinodermata > Echinoidea > Cidaroida > Cidaridae > Eucidaris > Eucidaris tribuloides. The sequence continues at coordinate 1,128 of JZLH01S0048567.1, forward strand.
CGCAAGAGTTGCATCATCCAGATTTGGATTCAGCACCCTCAAAATAGGGTAAAACCATCAAAAACATTGGGCGAACGACAAAACAAGGTTCGGCCTTTGGCACCTAGACTATTAAAGAGCAATCTAGCGAGTTGTTGTTTCATTTCCGTATAATAAAAATCAAATATAATACATATAGAAAAATATACATGAAATACGGCTGGTAGCTCATTTCAGCTGCCACTATAATTGTGGCTGGTGGTCTTCCATGGGGCCAGTTTCTAAAATGTACAAAAAAAATAATTGATAACAACATAATTATGTGACCCGTCACCGCGAAACCCCTACAAAGTTGCACACCCCAAAACTTAAGAAAAATAGAAAATAGTGTAATAAAGATGGACGAAATGCGAAAAAAAAAAAAAAACAAATACGATCGTGTCTATGAAATCTGTGACGGTGATTCCTTCTTCTACGAATGGGACTGAGGAATTTACCTTACTAATTAGTCGATTATATCATCAATGCGCATGTACAATTTGGAGAACAGAGGCCTTTTCTCATCAGCAACTTCATCTTAATCAATTAATTTGTAATGCTTTTTTAAATACCAAGCTAGAGACTACGGAATTTTTTTTTCTAGAGCGTTATTTGGTCAATGCCCTAGAGTCCATTAAGTTTGTAATTTCCTGTGAGAATTTGAAAGGTCTCACTTCATTGGTTATGAATACAAAGGATCTTATGTAACAGCGGTGCTTTCCAGCCCATTCCAATATTGATGAAAAGAAAGGCACATCAGAGACATATTATACGTTATTCCATACTTTACTTGAATTGTCTCAACGATTGTTGATTCACTTTTTAAAATGAAAACTCACAAAAGTTGAGTTCCATTTGTTGTGTTTCCTTCACAGAGTGTGTCCCACGTACGGTTTGTCCTTCCATGCCTAGCTTGTAAACTTTGATTGTTCTCCTGCATGTCATTCCACCTGCATTACATTCAGGTTGATGCATTGATGTAGCACTGTAAACTTGAAACGTGCTGAAAAGCACTGCTGTTTCATAATGGACTGTGTATTCAAAACCAATGAAGCGAGATCAATTAAATTTTCACAAAAGTTAGAAAGTAAAATGGGCTTTTTAAATCTGAATTTCAGAATGATACTTGATTTCGGATTTGATCTAGCAGTCTACCAGAGGGACACTTTTTGGAAACACGCTGTATCCTTACTTTAAAGTGATCAGTCTCATCAAGTTGTTAGATTTAGGCCCTAATGTTTTCTCTTCGCATAGCCTGATGATGAATTATTTCATTCTCATGTTAGTTTGCACAGATTATTTTTGCTATACATCCGGTAAGCTGTCAGGCTGTCGTGAGTAAAGGTTATCATTTTTTTACATAAAATTTTGCGAAATTAGTACATTTAATGCAGCGACTGCGTTATATTGTCCTTGGTTAGTTCTTGAATACATGCACCACATTAAAATGAAAACATACCTTCCACTGTAATAGTCGCAGCATCAGGGTGAGCTGCACTGATACTAGTGATCCTACATTGATATTGTCCTTCATCTTCAATCGCAATATCGGAAATGATGAGTGTGGAAGTGCCTCCAGTATCATTGGTAGACTCTGATACATCAAAGTTCGCATATTTAGGAGCTTTTGCGCCAGTTCTTCCACCATCAAAGAATATTCCATTATCTCTAACAGTGACATCACTCCAAGCAAAAGAAGGAGTTCTGCTTGTACCAGTCACACTGCAATTCAACTGCGTCGTGCTCCCACTCTCCACTGTGGTATGGACAGGTCCTCTTACTTCCTCCCCAGATATGACTATAACAGCAACAGTGACAGAAACATGACAATGATATTATGATTGATATCCCTCTTTGAATATTCATGAGCATTTTCCAAACGTAATTGATTAATTCTCGCTGTCGACAGTATATGGCGTTCAGAAAAAGAAACCGCTATCGTCAGTGTGCTCATGCGTAGTTTTTACGGTGGTTCGACTTGTGTCACCAAGTTATTTCCAGCTTCCCCAGATAATACACTGGGACGTCTGCCAAATTCACGATTTAACTAAATAAGGTCAGAGTGTCATACATTTTTGTTATGATTTCATGTCACAATCTCATGAAACAATCTCCTTGGATGAAAAAGCATATTCTGGATTCAATGCGTAAAAGAGACAAATTGAAAAAAAAAACTGCCAGAAAATCCAGATTGGATAGTGATTGGGTTCATTATAAGAAAATGCATAATCGTGTTACTTCTCAGATAAGAAAAGCAAAACGGGATTATATTACTGAAAGCATAATTCAGAATAAAGGAAATTCTGCTGCAATGTGGAAACTTCTGAAATTTCTTATACCCGACAAAAAGACGGTGTTGAATATTCAAAAGCTTGTGTATAATGGTGTGGAATTTATTGGTAATATATCTATTGCTAATGCTTTTAATGAATATTTTTCTCAAGTCGTCGAATCCTGTAAACAGTCTGTTAAATTTGGAAATCATGCCGAACAATTTCTTGATATCCAAGAACTTGAACACGATTTTTCATTTTCACCTGTAACAGTAAATGATGTCAAAACTGTCCTCAATGATATTCCCGGAAGCAAGGCAACCGGTCATGACGGTATTTCATGCACTATTCTTAAAAATTCTTTGTCACATGTCATTGAACCATTGACACACATCATTAATCTGTCGTTGAGTGAGGGACACGTCCCAATTGAGTGGAAAAAAGCAAAAATCATTCCAATACATAAAGGAGGGGATAATACGAATCCTCAAAATTATAGACCAATTTCGGTTTTACCGGTCCTGTCAAAGGTTCTTGAGAAAATTGTTTTTAAACAAGTGTACGCATTCTTACCTGAAAATAATATGTTTTCTCCAAATCAATACGGTTTTCGTCCCAATCATTCCACTACACTCGCCTACTTGAGTTAACTGAAAATATAAGAAAGGCTACTGACAAAGGCCAAGTGGTGGGATTAGTGTCGCTTGATCTCGAAAAGGCTTTCGATATGGTATCCCACGAGACTCTTCTTCGTAAAATGAAGTGTTACCGTTTCAGTGACAGGACAATGAAATGGTTCAGTGATTACTTTTATTTACGGAGTCAAGTCACCACAGTTATTGGGAATGAATCTAGACCACTTTTTGTCAAACATGGGGTACCACAGGGTAGCATTCTTGGCCCGCTTCTTTTTATTCTATATTTAAATGACCTCCATAAAGTAGTGAAGCATGGTAGGATCTCGCTTTACGCGGACGACACTTGTATTTACGTAGCCTCAAAATAATGACCCAGTAGAATTACAATCAAAGTTGAATGAAGACATTGCAGCAATGTTAAATTGGCTGTCCCACAATGAATTTTTATTAAACGCTGACAAGTGTAAGGTCATCTTAATGGGAACTAAAAGGATAAAGGTATCTATTCATGGACGCTTTCCTGAAACAGTCGACGAATTTAAGTACCTAGGTGTAATACTAGATAAACACTTGCCATGGGGCCCCCAAGTGGAACATGTTAAAACGAAGGTCCTGCGTAATTTCCATGTGTTTAGGTGCACAAGGCCATACATTGATAAATCTACCGCTATCATGTTATATAGAACTATGATACAATCACATTTCGATTATATGGTTAAACCCTAATTCGTCTTTCATGAAGAAATTGCAAATTTTCCAAAATAGGGCCATACGAATTGTTTTTAATGTGAACAACAGGCACAGTAGACGAGCCCTATTTCAAAACTCCAACATTGAATGCTTGAGTATTAAAGTGAAAAAAGACTTGCTGGCATTGGTTTTTAAATTAATTCATCATGTTGCACCTGAATCACTCTGTTCCCGTCTTTTATTTAAAGTTAGCCCCTACACTTTACGAAATAATGATTGCATCATCACATTACAAAAGCCCCAAACAAACGTTATGAAAAATGGAACCCTTTATACTGGATATAAATTATTTAATGAGCGTCCGCAAAATGTAAGAAAGGAACAACGGTTTAAATATTTTATACAAGAACTTTCTGGTCTGTATTCTTTACCATTTTAGTGTGATACACTTTCAGTCCATTATACTATCGAATGAACACCTTTTGCGTTTACTTTGCTTTTGATGTTAATTTTCTGCCTAATGCATTTTATTGGGGGGGGGGGGTTCGTATTTTCCGTAAATACGTTGGTCCCTTAACGTTTGTGTTTTTTCTTCTTTTTTATTTTTTTTTGTATGTGTGTATATATGTTTCCAATTAATGTGTATATTATATATATATTTTTTGTTTCGTTTTAATTATGAGTTAGTTGTATGTCCTTTGTAATTTTACGGACTTGCTGAAAAACAGCTTTCCAGGCTGATAGCAAGTTTTTTAACCGTGATTAAATAAATAAACAAACAAACAAACAAACCTTTACAGGTAGAACCAAAATTTGTTGGGTATACACCACAAATTTTAAACCAGTCATTTGTACGGGATTTTTCAAATCTAAATCCGTGTTAATGCATATAAAAGCGGAAGTTTGCGGGGGTCCCAAATTCTCTTGGACAGTGCGCCCTCAACTGCTAAATGCTGGTGAGTGAAGAATTGTCGATAGCGAGAATTGATACTCGTAGGTTAAAAATAATTTAACGAGAAAGGAAAATAAAACCGCGAAAGCTCCGTATATTTTTCACTATTTATGTCTGGGCAGCACTGCGCTTGCTCTGTTTTACCATTTGTATCTCGGCATTACTGTGCATACTCAATTGCTGAAAAACAAAACGGCGTGTTGATGTCCTCGAAACTGAAAATGGAAATTTCAATGTTTAATTCCTATGTTATTTTTTGTTAGGGTTTTAAGGTTATTTTCAAATTTCACTGGTGTTACGATGAAGATTTTACTAAAACCCTTTGAATTGTTAGCGCCGATTTATGAATAAGAAATTCAAATATGAAGAATTCACAGAAATATGACGCCAGGATTTGATTGGCATCAGTTCGGCTGCGGCGTGTGTTTACAACAATGCAGTAAGCTGATGCATGCAGTCCGCCTACACGTGACATAATGTTCCAAATTTGAGTTTGCGTTCTCGACATGGTAGTCCTTTTACACATTGATAAAATCAAGAAACATATATGAAGTAAAGGGAGTGGGTATTTACTTGATTTTGACAAGTACGGTAGGCATAACATTAACGTTACGCCCCAGCGTTACGCTTGCAGTGCTAACTACGCTGACGATGTGTGTGGACTCTTCGCTTCCTGGATAGTTCTTGGAAAAAGAAACATGGAAACTATCAGCATAACACCCCTTTTGAAATTCGCGTAACATAATTGTTATTGCTTTATTAAGTTGGAGGGTTATAAAACAAATATACCAAGCTATTAGTTCGTAAATAGAGTGAAATTATCTATCTTCGGAGGGGCTGGCAGTTATGTATTTATGCCAGTCCCTCCTCAGAAAGATACTTTCCAGTATACTTGGATCGTGCTATATGTATATGGGTCATGGATCCAGGATCCGAACAACACTATCAACTTTCAATAATATGTTCAAATTCAATTAGCTTTCATATAACCCATTCATTTGAGAGGGGGAATAACATTTTTTGACTGAATATCTGAGCAATGCCCGAAATTTTGTCTTGATTCGGTACAATGTGTGTGTGTGTGTGTGTGTGTGTGTGTGTGTGTGTGTGTGTGTGTGTGTGTGTGTGTGTGTGTGTGTGTGTAGGTTTTGACAGGGGAAGGGGGCGTGGGGGAGGTAGCCACTGTTATTTTGAAGTTCACCCAACATTAACTTTGTCTTTAAGCTTTATTGAAATAAATCGTCCCAATAATGAGAAAATATAAATTATTTCCAGCATAATGAATAGAAAATATTGAATAAAAAATACATGAATAAATGAATATAGACCTCTATATAAAAACGAATATCAAAATCAGATGCCGACAATTTTGTTTGGTTAAGCGATTTTGCGTGAATTACTTTATGAATATCAGTGGCCTAGTAGACAGCAAGTATACGTTTAGAAGCTCCGTGCAAAGCCCAATCAAAACATTGAAAATTAAAACTGGCCAAGAAATAATGGAGAGGATGCAAATTTAACATTAAATGTAAACACATAAACATGCACACTATACAGAGCCCGCGGATACTTGACTCGGTCATTCCCTTACCATCTGAAATCGTTAAATACAGCACCATAAGAACAATCAAATCCATAGTTTAGGTTTTGCTGTGATTGCTGTGTCAGTCTTCTCTTGGTTGATGTTAATTGTCTTGTAGATATACTGGAATAAAATAAAGGGTAAAATAATAGAAAGTTAAATATCATTTGACCAACACCTGGTTATAGATGGCCACACCCTCCTCCCCGTTCGGTCGCTTCCCTCCCTCGCCGAGGATCTCACACTGTTTCATAAATGTGCCCCTATCGAGATTTTGCCTCTCCAAAACTAAAAGTGTTCCGGCGCGCCTGGTGAGGATGGAAACAATTGTGTTAGTTCGTGGAGTAAATCATATGCGTAATTGGTTGTTTAATTGACGCCACGAAGTGACACATTGAGACGCGCGCATAGAGTTTCTGTTTATTTTGCGAGCACAAAAAGTTGTTTCTGAGATATAATTTTCAAACTACTATTTTGATCGCTTTCCGTGCATTATATCATAATTTCTGTATTGAGTGGAAAATCAAAAACGGTAATTTCTTTTCCCTACAATATAACTGTTTGAAATAAAGGGGACTCAATATTACAATTGCATTAAAGGTTAGTGACACGATTGGGAACACTTGAAAATGCCTCAAAAACCAAATGAGTTGAAATATACACCAACTATACCCTAGCAGGAGTGGATCTCCCACCTGGGAGGATTTGTCTGTAATTTGTTTACTTAAGGAGAATCAAGCATAAACATAGGAGTATCTTGTTTTTTTCCGGGGACGATAAAAATAAGCCCCATAGAGAGCCACATAGCAGGTTTCCGTGCTACGAGTGATGTTGACATTGTTTGTTTTAGAATGAGTCAACGTTTGAATACAAGATTTTCACAGGAGAATCCTTGCATAGTTTACTTGTTTCCAGAGTAGTTTCAGCCCAAGTTGAGGACTACCCCCAATCATGTCATTTACCTTTAATATTATTATTACTATTATTATTATTATCAGTATTATTATTATTATTATTATTATTATTATTATTATTATTATTATTATTATTATTATTATTATTATTATTATTATTATTATCTATCTATCTATCATCATCATCATAATCATCATCATCATCATCATCATTATCATTAGTATTATGAGTATTATCATTTACTTGCAAGTTATATAACAATCGTTTATCCAGAACCACAAGCGTAAATTTGGTGTCAGGCTGGATAATGCTATATAAATTTACTGGAAGCCAATTATTTTCACATACTTCTTCTTGAAATTACTGGAATATTCATAAAATCATCAAATATATGATGGTTAAGTAACACCCTTGTCAATGATTTAAACCATAAAATGTGTGTATTTACAACGAGCGTCAATCTATACAGGGTGGCCCAGAAAGAATGCTACGAGTATGATCGCTAATTTCTTCAGCATTATCGGCAAAATGTCATTTATTTTCATTTTCTTAGTTAGAACATTCTTTTTCCAATAAAATGATACCAAGATCATTGATTTTGAGTAAGGCGTTTTGATTCTAGGGCCATTTTTTGGAGGCTATGCAATTTCCAAATTTGCCAATTTTTCAACAGCGGTGGTCATCGGAACGCCGGGATATTCTGGCCTCTCAGCTTGCCATACCACACAAACCGTGATGACAATGGAGCTGTAGCTTGCATCGTCTTCCTTATGAAAGCGGGATTCAGCCTTATTGTCGATAGGGTTACGTGCGATAGTAGCACTCACCGAGGCCAGAAATATTTTCCGGGGCGTTCCGATGACCCGCTGTTGAAAATTGGCATAAATTCGAAATTGCATTCTACCGAAAATGGCGCCTATAGAATCATAAACGACCCTTTCATCAAATATATTGGATCATTTTTAACTGGAAAAAGAATTTATAACCACAATTAAAATATAAGTGGTTTGCCGATAATGATTGAGCCGATTTCTATAATGAGCTATATATATGAGAGAAAAACAAATGGGAATCTATCAAGCGATTGCTTGATAGTGTAATCGCGAACTAAATAGACCTTAATATAATTATAACGACAAAAAACAATTGTGTAATCGATTAATATAAACACACAACCCCCCCCCCTCCAAAAAAAAAAATAAACCCGAATTACACAAAGACAAAAACAGTTCAAAATTGAAATTGGAATAATTATATGAAGGAAATATTAATTTTCAGAGTAATTCATTATCAGAAAACGCTTGAGATAAAGTTTGAATGAGGATATGGTCTTACAGTTTGTAATATGTGGATCTAAAGAATTCCAAATACGAGGTCCAGCATGTCTAACTGAATTATATATCATATTATTGGGAGATTTATACAGATGAGCCTTATGTGAAGAACGGGTTTTATATGAATGGATATTGACGTTAAAATCAAAGAAAGTTGAAATTGACACAGGTAACAAATTATGTGAACGACGATACATTATAATAGCAATTTGGAGTGTACGGATATCATATACAGTTAAAGTGTTCAATTTGTGAAATATGGGTTGTGAGGGGGCATAAAATGAAGAATGGGTACAAATTATCAAAGCCTTTTTTTTGTAATTTGTAAATACGTTCAAGTTTTGAGTGACTAACACCAGCCCAGACAGAATTGCAGTACATGATATAAGGAAGTACAAGGGTATTATAAAGCATAAATAATGTTTGTTTTGGCAATGTGAATTTAAATTTGTTTATGATGCCAATACCTTTTGAAATTTTGTTCCCAATGATAAGAAGGTATTCATCCCAGGTTAATGTATTATCCAAAACCACCCCCAAGAATTTAACCGACGAAGCCTGGTTGATTGGCATATCATTGATTATTATATTGGTATTATCTAATACAGTATCGGGAAGATTTCGTTTACTACCAGTAAAGTATACAACATTAGTTTTTGTCAAATTGATTATAAGTTTGTTGGCATCAAACCACTCTGCAACTATTTTAATATTCATTATTAGTGATGAGAAACAAGTATTGTTGTGTCGTCAGCAAAAAGAATCAACTTAAATGTATCAGAAATTTGACTTAAATCATTTATGTACAGAAGAAATAATAAAGGTCCGAGGATGGACCCTTTCGGGACACCACATTTAACAGATGCAGTCTGTTTAGACAAATTTGAATTGAAAGAAGTAAAATTGATACGTTCATTAAGATAACCTTAATAATATCACAGATTATCAATGTCATGGCAAGAGGATATTACTCTCTTCATAGTCCCCCCGCCAGTAGTTTGCACCAGGGCGTATACCCTGCCATCGATAAAGTCCATGCTGATACAGCGTTCTTGTGTTTTTTGGTTCGGTTTAGCAGTCGTGATTTTTCCTTGTCAAGTCCTCTCTTATCACAGTTTTCGTACCCTTTAGTTTACGTCTGTTCGTCAACATTTTCATCTTTGATTTATGCGAGTGGAACTTTACAATGATTGGTCTCGTCTTCGGAAGTGGTTGCCCTGATCGAACAGCATCAGAGTACTGGTGATTTGGAAGAGCTTTCCCGATTCTATGTGATCGATCAATGTCCGATTTCTCTATCGTAGCACCAATTTTTGCGGCAATATCACAGACAAGTTGATCAGTATTTTCTGCATTTTTTCCTTGACTCCAAAAATTCGAATTCTATTTCTCCTTGTATACTGCTCGGGATTGTTGAATTCAGTAGATAATTGTTTTTTATCCTTGTATTGGACTACCATTTGTTGTAGGATTTGGATTTCGTTCCATTTATTGTCAATAGATACTTGTAGATCATGAAGAGTACCGGTGTTTTTTTCTACCAGATCTTGAAGTTTGCGTTCACCTTTTTTCCATGTCTAGCTTAAAGCATTGATGTGCTTTTTCTACTATTATTTTGTTCTACCTCTTTCTCAACTACATTTTCAACGGTTTGAATAAATGTTGTGTTTTCCATCTATTGTGTGATGACATCTGGTGTCAGAACATCTGCTTCATTTTGCAATTGAGATTGACTTCTAATTTGCTTTCCAGGCATGCTTCCTTTTTTCACTTTATGTGAAGAGAAGTTGAAGGCTGTTTTGTGAGTGCTTTTGTAACTGCAGTATTACAATAGCATAAGTTGAGATACACAATGCAGGCAACAGAAATGATGAATAATCAAGATGGTGCATGCACAGGGAATAAGACTGTCAGACAAAAACGGTAGCACGCATGAGAAAGTATGTTTGCATCACAATTACATATGTTTGGTAGGAAATCATGCAAAATTGTACGTGTAACAGTGGAGATAGCAACTACGGCATGCATGCAACCAAACATGCAAATGGATGTATTGTCGATCAATATTGATCTGAATTTGACTGATGTGAGTATTAGTCATCATAATTATTATAATTTTACGGGAATTCCAGTCATTTCAATGGATAGTAAGGGAAAATAAAAGGATTTACCAGTCAGTTGGAACCGGTGTGTTGGCTCAGTTGGTAGAACGTCAACCTCACAACCGGGAGGTCGGGAGTTCAAGTCCGTTCAAACCCCGGCCGCGTCAGACCAAAAGACGTTAAAAGATGGGAGTTGCTGCTACCCTGTTTGGCGTTCAACGATTTAAGGAACGAAGCAACGTCGATCTGGCGCTGCTCAGTGGCTGCCGGGCCCACGATCAATTGGGCAAAATGAATTTTCGGAAGATTTCTATTTATGATGTCTATCTTCGAATAAAATATGATTGATTATCATTATTATAAGTAGTAGTAGTACGTTTACTTATTATTATTTTATTATATTATTATATAGTATTATTATTATTATTATTATTATTAATCATTATTATATTATTAATAATAATACTGGAGTTACGACGTGTATGGGTATTGACGCTCAACTTGACCGTAAGTTACACGCACTGTTTACTAGGGGAAGGAGGGATGGGCCTGTACGAATATCCCCACACTTTTTTAAGAGTATCTATTTTGATTTTCATATAAATAAATCCATTAATGAAAATGCTAGAGTGCGATTTTTTTCAATTTGCGCGTTAAAATGGCTTAAAATTGTTCAATTTTAAAATTCTATAAACGCAAAAGCTGCCCGGCCTTGGCCGCTTTGCTCCCTCGCTGGGCATTTTTCCATCTAATACTTGAACATGTCGACTCCTGAATTGTTTCTCGTATAGCATAGTCCTTGTTTTAAGGTAAGTATATACTCGCATTATAGTATAATTGTAATAAATTAGTTTTTGAAGCTCTCATCCGACTTTAAAAATAAAGTCATATCAAAACGTTAGTTTTAGAGTGTAGAAGTGGTAGCTATATACTCCAGACAGAGGCGCAATTAATCTCAACATTGCTGAATAAAATACACGGCATAAATAAAGGAAAGGTGGGCGGGGGGGGGGGGGGGGGGGGGGGGGGGGGGGGGGGGGCGGGGGGGGGGGGGGGGGGGGGGGTGGGGGGATATCCAATCACGTTTTGAAAAGTAGGGGATGATCTGTACAGATATATCCCACTTTTCAATAAAAAAATGTATTTGTATATCAATTATTGATACAACATTTATTATATAAATTTTTAAATGCTAAAATTCATATATCTGCCGCGCCCCGTGTTCCGATTATTATTTTTTTTTATAGCATTTCTGTACATGTATTACGATATCTGTCATTTATGTTTCATTACAAACGTTACGTACTTTTACTATTGAGTCCAAATTGGCATAAATATTCGTTCCCTATTGTTGCACTAGATAATGCAAATATAGGTCTATTGAAACATTGTTTTAAATGTACGGTATAAACAAATGTAAAAAAAAAAATTAAAAAAAAAAATAATTTTCCCCATGAGGACACAAGGAGCCCCACGCCGCGACTGACTGTACAGTTTACGCAAGAATGAGCACAGTCTACTCTAGACGTTTCTTTACAGTGTCCCGGAGTTTTTTTTGCTTAGAATTTTTGAAAAAAAAACCTCATTAAAGGATTTTTTAAAAGGATTATTTGAACATGTGCATGGGGCGGGGGGGGGGGGTAGTGCTTTTTCAGAATTTGCGCAGAATTTGGGTATCCACTACCTTTTCTGGCTGATACAACCTTTTAAAGCATATTTACTTTCTAGACAATCTTTTCCCTATTGACAACTCGGCATTTGCATCGAAATGAATTCCCTTGCATTTGAATGCCACTTTTATTTTCATAATTTTCTTCTCTTTTCGATAAATTAATTGTCAGTTTTTCAACTCTGACAGTCTTCACGCAGTGTCAATAGGCCTATTTTCACATTGTTAGTAGGCTAACCGGTCTAATTTAACCTGCCGCTACCTCTGCTAGGTAATATGATTATCCTTGAATTAATCAAGGGGTGGGGGCTAGATCAAGTTTATTTCAATGTAAACTTGGTGGATAAAAATAGGATATTTATATTCTTATGCCATTATTACAGACCGTTTTGACGGCATTTACCCAATTGGCTAAAGGAGTCATTTTTTTGTGAAAATATATTTTTGCTTCGAAATTAATCAAAAGGAGAGTTTAATGCAACGATTGTGACATCGGGAATAATGGAGGGCATAAGGATGCTGGATGTAATGACGCAAAAAATTTTTTTTTTAATCAACAGATTAGCTTTTTTTAATCAAAATTACATTTTTTTAACACAAAATAACTATTAAATGGTCAAAACACTAGAAAGCACGATAAGAACAACTATTATTCGGGTCCGCCGGCTAGTCATAAGGACGCTATTTCACAAAAAAAAATATTCATAAGGACGCTATTCATAATAAGACATAAGGGTCGGCAGTTCATTAAGGGTATTTATTCATAAGGACCGCTATTCATAAAAAAAATGAGGGGTCGTTATACATAATAAGTCATAAGGGTCGCTTATTCATAATACCAAATAGGGTCGTATTTATAAGGTCCGGCCTATCATAATACAAAAGAGGGCCTCTATACATAAAGATCAATATCATAAGGTCTGTATTCATAATCTGAATAAACAGAGGGTCGCTATTCATAATAGGAGAAGGGGCACTATTTATAAAGGTGAATATCATTAAGGGTCGGGCTATTCATAGATCGAACAAAAGGTCGGAACTATCATAATAGGCAGAGAGGGGTCGCTATATGCAATAAAGTGTCATATTCATAAGGGTCGGCGTAGTCATAATCAAATAAGAGGTCGCTATTCATAATCAAAGAAGAAGGGTCGCTTATTGCCATAATTGTATGGGAAGGGTCGTTATTCATAATCATAAAAGAGGGTCGCTATTCCATAATCGAAAAAGAGGTTGGCTATTCATAAATCAAATAAGAGGTTCGGCTAGTTCATAAATGCAAGAAAGAGGGTCGATATTCTAATGTTTGGAAGGGTTTATTATGAAATAGAGAGGTTCGCTATTCATAATGCAAAGAAAAGGGTCGTTATTCATAAATCATAAAGAAGGTCGCTATTCAGTAATCGATAAAAGAGGTCGCTATTCATAATCAAATAAGAGGGTCGTATTCATGAATCAAATTAAAGATAGGTTCGCTATTCATAATGATGGGAAGGGTCGTTATTCCCTATATCATAAAAGAGGGGCGCTATTCATAATCGAAAAAGAGGGTCGCTATTCATAATCAAATAAGAGGTCGCGTATTCATATGCAAGAGAAGAGGGTTCGCTATTCATAATCGAAAAAGAGGGTCACTATTCATATCAAATTAGAGGTTCGCTATTCATAATCAAAGAAGAGGGTCGGCTATTCATAATTGTATGGGAAGGGTGCGTTAATCATGAATCATAAAAGAGGGTCGCTATTCTATAATCAAATAAGAAGGTTTGCTAATTCATAATCAAAGAAGCAGGGTCGCTATTCCATAATGTATGGGAAGGGTCGTTATAATCAAAAAGAGGGTCGCTATTCATAATCGAAGAAGAGGGTCGGGCTTATTCATAATCAAATAAGAGGTTCGCTGCTTCATAATCAAAGAAGAGGGGTGCTATTCATATGTATGGAAGGGTCGTTATTATATCATTTAAAAGGGTCGCTATTTCATAATCGGCAAAAAGGGACGCTATTCACTAATGGATAGAGGGTGCGCTATTTCATAATCAATAGAAAAGGGTAGTTATTCATATGTATGGAAGGGTGCGCTTATTCATAATCGAGAAAGAGGGCCGGCTAATTCATAATCTAAAAAAGAGGGTCGCCTATTCATAATTCTAATTAAGAAGGTTCGCTATTCATCAATCAAAGAAAATGGGAGGGTCGTTATTCATTAATCATAAAAGAGGGTCGCTATTCATAATTGGAAAAAGAGGGTCGCAAGTCATAAATGGGACAATAAGGGTCGCTTTCATAATCGAAGAAAAATATGTTTTCTATTAATTAATGCGACAAAAAAGGTCACGAACCATCATGAAAAAATAGGGTCGTTATTTACATCGAAGAAGGTCGGCATTCATAATGGAATGTAGAGGGTCGCAATTTCAATGTTATAAAAAAAGGGAAATGGGTGAAGACAGAATCGGCCACGTAGCCCCACATACTAAAAACACTTCATACAGTGCTAAATAATCAAAAAGACCATGTCTAATCTATATCAATGAAGATTTTATTCACTAAAAAAGCCCCTTTTCCTGGGAGGAGGGAAAGGGCATTTGTGTGACACACGTGTCGCAAATTGATCCCATATCCTCGCTTTCCCTTCCATTATGTTCTTTGGTTCGCATCTTCCTCTTGGATGGGGAAAAGTTTGCGGCGGGGGGAGGGGGGATGTCCTAGGGGGTAGTTGTGCTGGCGGATATGGGCTGAATTCCAGGGATAAATTAATATTTGATTTACTTTGGAGTAAGGGAATATCAAGTCCTCGTAGCCAAATTTCATAATAATGTAGCGTGATTTAAGTAACTGTACGCATAGGGGTTTGTGAACCGATAGTGGACAGTTCCTGGAAAATCAGTATTATTTACGCTGTAGAAGCTATTTTTATGTGACACTGTACTGTGTATAAAGCTATTATATTTATGTGTTTATCATTACGTTATGTGTAGAGAAATCTACACATAGTCATGAAAAGGAGTACGCCGACCGCCGATGTATGCGCATTTTCACATGGTATAATGTTGTAGATGATTAAATTTGTTTACGATAATATTAATCATAATCAAGCCACTCTGATTATTGGTTTGATTATTGCATAATTATACTTCTCCATCGGTGGCAGAATGGAGCAGAATGGACCAGTTCTTTAATGCTGCAGAATGGAATTATTGTGGCTTCAGAGCGGATCTAGAGGGGGTTGGGGGGTTGGCACCCCGCCCCCGCCGGTAAAAAAAAAAAAAATCCGGGACCATTTTTTTAAATCTTATGCTTTTTTTTAAACTTGTAATTTTATTTTATTCTATTTCTCATGTATTTATTTCATTATTATTATAATAAATAGTGGTGTTTAGATGGGGCAAGAAAACGACATTTTCACACACAGATTTTCAAAAATTTTCCGCTACGACTAACTGTGGGAGGGGGGATACCCCCCTCCCCACACGCCTCCCCCCTCGCTGCCTCCGCTCGCTTTGGACTCGGTCGGCATACGCTCCGTCGATACCACCGCCCAACCCCCCCTTTATAAAAAGCTGGGATCCGCCCCTGTGCTTAGTGTTGAATATGGAGAAGAAAACTTGAAATTAATACCTGCCAGGTCTAAATAGCTGACTAAATATATCGCATTCAAATTGTGAATTACAGATTTTTTTTTCCAGACAATGTTAAAATCTCGTGAGTACAATGTGTAGTAACTCTAATTTCGTAATTATGAGAAATGGAGATTGTTTATATTATCCCCTCGCCCACACGAAGTCGGAGGAGGATTACATGTATTACTTAAGCGCTGGGCTGTATCCGGTCCGTAGCGTTCCAGATTTCGTTCATAACATATTTACTAATAATTCAGGCGGATTTTTTATGAATCTGGTATGAAAGGACAAAAAAACAACAGCTCAAGTTGATTTCGGAGTATGTAGCTCAAAGGTCATAACTCCGTCGGTTCATTACTACTAAACTGGGTGAACGTCCGTTGTATTGTACGGACGTTAGTTTTTTATTTTATCCACTTTTTGCAGTGAGCCGGCCAGACTCTTATCTGATGATGAATAGCGACCCTGTTATTTGCATTATGAATAGGCACCACTTTATTTGATTATGAAAATAGCGACCCTCTATTCGATTTATGAAAGCGATACCTCTTTTCGATTATGAATAGCGAGCCGGCTCCTTTTAATGATTTATGAATATACGACTCTTCTCCCATACATTATGACTAGCGACGTCCCCCTTCTTGATTATGACTAGCGACGCCTTTTTCTTTGATTATGAATAGCGACGCCTGCTATTACGATTATGAAAAGCGAACCTCTTTTTCGTATTATGAATAGGCGACTCTCTTTTATGATTATGATAACGACCCTTCCCATACATTATGATAGCGACCCTCTTCTTGATTTATGATAGCGACCCCCTTCTTCATGACTAGCGACCTCTCTTCTTTGATTATGAATAGAGATCCTTTTCTTCAATTATGAATAAGCGAACCGCTCTCTTTTGATTATGACTGGCGACCTCTTCTTTGATATGATAGCGACCTTTTCTTGATTACGAAATAGCGCCCTCTTATTCCGATTTGAAGCGAATCCCTTTTTCGATTATGAATAGACGACCCTCTTTATGATTATGATGAACGACACCTTCCCATTATGAATAGCGACGTGAACCTCTCTTATTATGACTAGCGGACCCTCTTATTTGATTATGACTAGCGGCGCACTCTTATGTCATTATGAATAATTAACTTCTTCTTTGATTATGAATAGCGACTCATATTTGATTATGAACTAGCGACCCTCTTCTTTGATTATGACTAGGACCCTCTTTCTTTGATATAATAGCGGCGCCTCTACTTTCATTATGACTAGCAGACCATCTTCTTTCATTATGACTAGCGACCCTTTTATTTGATATAATGAATAGCGACGCCGCTCTTTATGATTATGAATAACGACCCTTCCGCATAACATTATGAATAGCGACCCTCTCTTGTGATTATGACTGAGCGAACTCTCTTATTTGATTATGACTTAGCGACGCCTCTTATTCATTATGAATATGAACCTCTTCTTTGATTATGAATATGCGACCTCTCTTATTTGATTATGACTAGCGACTCTCTTTGATTATGACTAGCGACCCCTTCTATGATTAGAATAACGACCCTTCCAATACATTATGAATAGGCGACCTCCTTCTTTGATTATGATAGGCGAACCTCATTATTATGATTATGAATACGGACCGCTCTTTTTTTCGATTATGAAAACGACCCTCTTTTTATATTATGAATAACGACCTTCTCATACATTATGAATAGGCGACTGGCCTGCTTATTCGATTATGAATAGCGAACCCTTATTCGATTATGAAGAAGCGAACCTCTTGTTCGATTATGATAGCGACCCTCTTTATGATTATGAATATACGACCCTTCCATACATTGTGATATAGCGACCTGTTTTTCCGGCTGTGAATAATGATCCATTATGAATTATTGACCTTTATGAACTAGTGACCCTTCGTTTTTCAATATGAATAGCGATCCCTTTTCTTCGATTATGATAACGACGCTTTTTTTTTATAGATATTAGAGCGCGAGATTTGTGAATACTGACCCTCTTCTCATATTATGGAATAGGCGAGCCTCTTCTTTGATTATGAGTAAAGTGACGCCTTATGATTAAAACCGCCAATTTGGTATTATGACAGCGACTCTTAATGACTTATTATGCTATAGTGAGCCTCATCGACTTATTATGAATAGCGGTCGCTTAATTACTTGGTGGAAAGCGGTCACTTATAATTTAGGGGTCCGCCGCGCTAGTCATAAGGACCGCTATTCATAAAAAAAATTATTCATAAGGACCGTAAATCATAATAAGGACATAAGGGGTCGGCGTGTTCATAAGGGTCATGTATTCTTAACGGACCGTATTCAATAAAATAGACATGAGGGTCGTTATAGCATAATACAGTCATAAGGTCATCACTATTCATAATACCAAATCAGGGTCGTGTATTTTAAGGGTCCCTATTCATAGATACAAAAAGAGGGCTCTATACATTAAAGTCAAATATCATAAGGGTGCGCTATTGCATAAGTCGAAACAAAGAAGGGTCGCTATTCATAATAGCAGAAGAGGGTCGGCTATTTATAAAGGTCAATATTCATTAAGGGTCGCGTTAGTCATAATCGAAGAAAAGGGCGGCTATTCATAATCAAAGAAGAGGGTCGTTATTCAGTAATCGAATAGAGGGTCGCTGATTCATAATCAAAGAAGCAGGGTCGCTATCATAATGTATGGGAAGGGTCGTTATTCAATAATCATAAAAGAGGGTCGCTATTCATGAATCAAGTCAAGGAGGTTCGCTAATTCATAATCAAAGAAGAGGGTCGCTATCTAAATCAACAGGAAGAGGGTCGTTATTCATAATCGAAAGAGGGGTGCGCTATTCATGAATCAAGAAAGAGGGGGTCGTTATTCATAATGAAAAGAGGGTCGCTATTCCATAATCAAATAAGAGGTTCGCTATTCCATAATCAAAGAGAGGGTGCGCATAATCATAATGTATGGAAGGGTCGTTATTGTCATAATCATAAAAAGAGGGTCGGCTATTCATATCGAGTAAGAGGGTCGGCTATTCATAATCAAAAGAAAAGGGTCGCTATCATAATCAAAGAGAGGGTCGCTATTCATAACAAGAAGAGGTCGTATCCATAATCAAAGAAGAGGGTCGTTATTCCATAATCGAAAAGAGGGTCGCTATTATAATCAAATAGAGGTTCGCTATTCATAATCAAAGAGAGGGTCGCTATTCATATATGTATGGAAAGGGTTCGTTAATCATAATCATAAAAGAGGGTCGCTTATTCATAATCGAGTAAGAGGTGGCGCTATTCATAATGGAGATAGGGTGCGCTATTGCATATGCAGAAGAGGGTCGCTATTCATAATCAAAGAAGAGGGTCGCTATTCATAATGCAAAGAAGAGGGTCGTTATTCCATAATAGAAGAGGGTCGTTATTACATAATCGAAAAAGAGGGTCGCTATTCATAATCAAAGAAGAGGGTCGCTATTCATAATCGAGTAAGAGGGTCCTATTCATAATGTATGTGAAGAGTCGTTATGTCATAATCATAAAGAGGGTCGCTATATTCATAATCAAGAAGAGGGTCGCCAGTCATAATCAAAGAAGAGGGTCGGTAGTCATAATCAAGAAGAGGGTCCTATTCATAATCCAAAGAAGAGGGTCGTTATTCATAATCGAAAAGAGGGTCGCTATTCATTGGACCCTTTGAGGTCTACATACTCCTGAAATCAAAATTGAGCTGTTGTTTTTTTTTGTCCTTCATATACCAGATCTCATAAAAAATCCGCTTGAAATATTAGTAAAGTTATATTGAACCGAATCGGACGTAGCGGACCGTGACGGCAGCGTTAAGCTAATATCCTCCTCCGACTTCGTGGG
>JZLH01S0048567.1:54793-64819 GCA_001188425.1 Eucidaris tribuloides
GCAAGCGTAAGGTAAATAAACGTACATGGATTACGAACGGCGCGTCCCTTTAAACTCTGGCACTACTCATGGAAATTGCATTGTCAGGATTGAAAAAGTATACATGTATTGCAATACCTTCATTGACAACTAACAAAAAAAAAAAAAAAACTGATAAACCTAAAATACCTCTACATGATTTTAACTACCACGCTTTTATTCATTGTGAAAGAAATAGCATTATGTATAATATCATCATCATTTTCATCTACATGTAGGTCATTTTAAATTTAGATTTCCAGGGTATATGTGGCATAGGGGGAACAGTTTACTACATATACCATATATCTATTATCGTTACAATGTTTTTGTTTATTAATAGTCAGTTGACAGGATGCATGCATGTAACACTGAGAACACAGAAAACGGGTAAAAGGCTATGAAATATTACAACTACATTAATGACAAACATAACATTCACAAAATATATACTGGTAAATAAAGTGATATAGTTACGTCATAAAACATACAGCCTCAGGACAATATACTACATGGGGTTCAGGAAAGAATTTGTTATAAAACTGGACAGTCAGTGACTTGTAACCCCGACTGCTACCTACTAGTTCTTCATATAGATTATGCTTTAGGGATAAATGGATAATACAAGTTGTATCATTTCTGACAAAACAAATTCTCTTATATTTCATTAGGTAAATGGAAGAATGTTTTTTGATATTGGATGAGAGAAATGTGATGTCTTAGTTCCAGCAAATTTCAAGCAAGTAAAAGTATACCCATTGTTATACTATTCTGAATTTTTTGAAGTTTCAATGAAATTTGTGAAGTTAATTATTTTGAATCAAAGGATATCCACACAAAATATGTAGAAATGTTTTATTTCACAAAATCTTTGATAAAAAAATGAAGTTTGATTTTAAAGACTATGCAATGCAAACCATCCAAGTTTATGAATGATTTAGCCAGGGCTGTTTTTCTACTATGTATCAAATGTGTAGCAACATATCAAATCACTATCATACTTTTTATTTTGTAGCTCACATTGCGCCAGTGACGTGAAAAGAGTTACGGTAATCCATTCACCACAGGAACGAGATGTGTTATGTATTAAATCTATGGGATTTACACAATCTCAGAGCCATTGGGTTAATAATCAATGCAACATAAAAATGCTCTTATGCCAGCCAACATCAAATCCTTGGCCGACTTCCAGATGGATGAAAGACTTTCTAAAAGGTTCATGAATCGTTTTATTATTTCTTCCTAAGAAGCAATATAGGAGATGACTTGACCTTTTCAAAACCAGAATTGTTGATATCGATCATCTATGCATGCTTGATTTATGGATTATGGGCATGGATCTGTGGATAACGTAAATGATGTATGTGGAAGAAGATACTCTCATTTAAATTGATACAAGTATGAGTGGTACCACTCATATATCTGCAAGAATAAGCCATGGTTATTAACCCACTGATGACTGGACCTGAGATAAGTCCTGTTGGGGTCTCGGGGAATGTATTTTATATCCAGTTTTGTAGTCGAGTCCACAAGTTCCAAGACTGAGGCCACTCCAAAACACCACCTTTCCATAGGGTTTGTACAGATGTATCAGACTGAGGACACCTAAAATTGGCCTTGACTATAACACTGGTTACAGTACAGGGAAACCCCGTTATAACAAGCTCGGGTATAGCGAGGTACCGCTTTTAACGAGGTGATTGTCTCCGCCCCGTTTTCATTTACGTGCTGTTCAATGGAAAGAAGCACCGTATCAGGACAACTTCCCTGGATGACAACTCCCCCTGGGAGTGGACTTGACTTCAACACTGCTATGTACATAATGTGAACATCTGGGAACCTCTGAAATACGATAGCAGCTTGTACATCTAAATGTGGAGGGAGAAATAAAAACACTTTGTAGTGGTTTTTGAGGTCAACCAATTTCCAGTATGCAGCAATTTGAAGTAAGATCATGAACTACAATAGACTGCAGGATAACTACATAACAGGTG
This sequence comes from Eucidaris tribuloides, assembly GCA_001188425.1. NCBI lineage: Eukaryota > Metazoa > Echinodermata > Echinoidea > Cidaroida > Cidaridae > Eucidaris > Eucidaris tribuloides. The sequence continues at coordinate 56,806 of JZLH01S0048567.1, forward strand.
TATATTTGTATGACTCCACTTGAAATAACAGTTTAAAATTAAAATTTACAGATATTTCTTGTTGAGTGACACCAGGTTGTTGTTATTATGACAAATGGGAATTTAAAGGCATGGCATCTCTTTTGCATGCTTAAAATTAACATTGTGTACATACACTGGTATATAGAAGAAAAGACCATCTGAGAACCTTTAACAAAGTATATGAGCTAGAAACTCGGTTTCAGTGGAATTTAAAGATTGTGTCATTCATTTGCACGTCAAAAGACATCTAAATTAATGAAATCAGCTGAAATCATATCCAATGTGAAGATTAATATAAATAAACACGTCTCATGGAGACTTGGGGTAAAATATTGAGTTTGGGTGAAAATCTGGACGGTTAAACTTCATCCTTTTTCAAATTACTCATAAGCAATTTCAAAAAATCCGCGACGTCAAACGTGCACGTGCCGTTCCAAAATTGTCCGATCAGCCGTTAGCCAAAGGTCGTGCGGAGGTAAGCCGCTTAACCAATCAGTGCGCCCCGCTGGTCTTGCGACGACACACATTACCGCGATTCGCAGTTTGAGCAAAATTGAAACTCACGGAAAGAACAACATTCTGGTAACATGTCGTTATTAGTTTTTCTCATAAAACAACAAATTCATGACGTATGGATCTCAAACTTTCAACGCACCATTTGTGAGTACTAAACTACCATTTGGTATTGATAATGAAGGGAAGTAATGGTCTTGCACATCCCTGACACAATCTTTAAGTGACCGCTAGACTTTGATTTGAATTTTTGTCTCATAGGGACAAAAATTCCTAGCATAGAACATAAACTGCAATCGCTTACTTTGCACATTTTTCAAATTCTAGATTATTACTGATCTTCAGATTTCACAGACATGTCGTTCATAATTAACCTAAGGGCATGAGTGATGTTTTACTGTGCTGCAGGAGGTGTGCAAATTAAATTACCTGCCTTTAAGTTGCTACTGAGTGTATGCTGCCCAGCTTATGGGAGAGTTTGAACATTCATTTCACTGTACACAAACCAGCACTGTGAAATAATACACTGCATATATCAAGCTCCTAATGCAACAGGCCAAACAAAGAGCACATTGCACAGCTCAGCCACAGCTAGCAGGGACTGATTTACAGAAAAGTAACAAACTAAGGCAAAGTCCCAGTCATTTTGCTCTACAAAAGCTCTTTAAAAGTCCCCCAAAGTGACTTGGCCCCTTTATCCCCCAAACAGCCAAGTGGTATAATCCATGGTACACACTGTACCATTAAGTTTTGATGAGATCATGCAGAGATATGGGGAAGAAATTCTGAGTTTTAAATAACTCAAACAAGTTAAGAACATAATAATAAATTTGCACCAGTTTGACTGTACTATAAGTTGTTATCTAGATCGTTCCATTTGCAAATAGGGATGTTTTAATGCTTGCATTTCAACTGCATCCTACTTAATCAACCAATTACGTAAAATGGTACTTTCAAAAATAATGATCATACACATACAAGTAGCGGACAACATCGGCTCTATAAGGACTTAAGAAGAAGAAACGAATGGATCAGAAGGTTAAATATTAAACTCTGTGCTGCGAATCGAGTCGTCCAGCCCTGGACTAGCTGGCCGTGTTTGAGAAAGGTCGTAACCTCTCCAGTTGGATCTCAAGGGCAAGACGTTGGTCGGTTAGCGTTCTCAGTTCCTGTTGCATCTCACTGTTGTGTCTGGACAGCTTGGTGTTCTCTTCCTTGGCGGACCGGATCCGGGCCTGGACTGACTTCCGGTCCCCAGACCTTAATCTGAAAAAAAAAAGAAGAGAAGATAATATTCAATTTGCATCAATTAAAGCCCAAGTTTAGTTTTGGTAAATGGTAAAAAATTAAAATTCTTTACAATTATGTTTTTAACTCTTAACATGCCAGAGAATTAGAACCTCTATGGACTTTATGTGTATTATTTGGTGCAGATCTGCGACTTTGACACGTTAAGATACACCCATATGATATATTCATACCCTGAAAATTGCTTGCACTGAAACTTTCCCATTTCTGAGAAATCAGAGATTTCCCATAGGTAATGTAAATATCTCCTTTAATTCAAACATCATAATTTGTCACTATAAACAATTTTTAGTAGGTCTGATGTTGTTTTCTGAAGTCTGGGGGAAAATAGCTTGTGACAGATTGACCAAAAATTTGTCTGATCTACCACAACTGTGCTTGGGCTTTAAGTGAAATGTCAATTCACGGCTTAGGTAAATATCTCAACCATAGAATGTATACACTTACAATATTGTCTTGTCTTTTTTTTAAACCCTTGAATATGTCATTCATTTTTTAACAGTGCCACAACGAACAAGTTTTAGACTGCAGTGTCAACTCCAAACAGCTGTTGCTTTTGACACATGCACGATGGTGGAAAGAAACATATTGTGTGCAACAGCTGTAGATAAAAGTATATCCTTTCTAACAATGTTGTAAATATATCTGAAGTTAAGTGAACTCTGTAATAATAAATTCATTCTTATCGCACTGATTGATAGGGTACTATTTGTGGCACGAAATTGCTCCAGTAAAACATGTTAAGTAAGTTTATTATATTGACCTGTTCAGGACTGGTCACAAGTACAGTGCACTCCCATTAAAACGAACACGGTTATAATAAAATTCCTGTTACAGCGAAGTAGAAATTCAGATCCCAAAATCATTATCTATATATCCTAAAATATATCTGTTCGGTTATAACGAAATCTTGATACAACGAAAGGAAACTGCCGATCCTGAGGACTTTGTTATAACGGGAGTCACCTTTATACTCATCCTAAAGACTAATGGAAAAAGTGTTTTAGAGCAAAATAAATTTTTAACAAGTAATTAATTCATTTGTTTATTTATATTCTTTATCTATTTATACATTTTAGATACCTATTTATATGCATGTACTTATTTATTTATTTGTTTATTAGATCTTATCAATATCTGTTTGGTTTTTATTAGGGGGAGGGAAGGGCAAGAAAAGTTCAATGTTTCGATGGTCATAATATTTCTGCATACAAAACAAAAACATCCCACAATTATACCCTCCACATACAGTACACACAAACAGCATGAAAACCAAGATTCTTACTCGGCCACTCCCAGAGGTACGGGGGCTGACATGTGCCGTGTTCTCTCTTTTGAGAACTGTTCCCTTTTCTTGTCGGCATGATCACTGTCCCCTGATAGATGCCTTTCCTTGGTAGCAGTGGTATCTGGTGCTAACTGGGGTTGGGGAAAAGACAAAAACAATCAAACATGAGAAAGGACAAAAGCAACAAAGTGGAACAGCACGTGTCATAAGTGTTGTGATCCTGAGATCTTGGTCTCGGGACCAAATTTTGGAGGTCTTGGTCACGGTCTCAGAAGAAAAAGTCTTGGTCTTGGGAGGTGCAAGTCTCGGTATCAACATTCAAGGTCTTGGAAGGAAAAAGCAGGCTTTCAAGTGGACCATGGTGAAAAAGTAGGAGAAAATAGGAGCTAAATTAGGAAAAAGTAGGAGAAAAGTAGGATATAAAGAGCTAAAAGTAGGAGAAAAGTAAGACATGCACAGGGTTTTGATTTTTTTTTTTTGGAGTAGTTTTCGTCCGCCGAGAGTGCATGCTCAGATAGAAATTTAGAAAAAAATATCGATATAGCCAGCATTTTATATATTCAATAGCATTTTTTTATTTTCGCGGGGTTTTTACAAAAAAAAGTAGGAGAAAGTAGGAGAAAGTAGAAGCTTTTGGGGAAAAAGTAGGATAAGTAGGAGGAGAGTAAAAAAAGTACGAAAAAGTAGGAAAAGTAGGAGCGCTTGAAAGCCTGAAAAAGTCTCGGTCTCGGAGGTACAAGTCTAGGTCTTGACATTTAGGTCTTGGTCTTGGTCTCAGAACAATGGTCAAGGTCTTGGTCTCCGTCCGAAATCGAGATCGAGACCATAACACTGATGTCGGGGGCGGATCCAGAAAATGAGCACATCAATGATGTGATGCTAATCTGACATCCAGCAAAGAAATTCATGCAATTTTCAATAGTCAGAAAGAATGAAACATGAGAAAGAACAAGATCAACGGAGTGTAACAGTACATGTAGATTCATCAGGCATGGATTTTAAAAGAGAAGGTATAGGATTTTTTTGCTTTGATAAATAGTTTTGTTTTCTGTTATTTTCTGGTAAGAAGCCCTATCCCCCACCCTCCCCAAACTCTCCTTAATACTTTGTTTTTCATTACTATAAATTCTACATGTGCTATTCACATTGAACCATGCAAACAGCTCTGAAATTTCACTCCTAAGAGACATTCAAAAGCTTTCCTTTGTCAGTGGTTATGTTATTCACCTTTTTTTCTCTTTTTTTTTTGGCGGGGGGGGGGAGGGAGCAATAGAAGAACTTAATAAAGTTGTATAGGTCTAGTCAATATGGGGGCATACCAATTTTGATTTTCCAGTATTCATTTGATTTGCTTTTGTTTTGAATAATTAAGTCGTTTCTCATTATAATTTTTTGTAATTTGTACTTATAACTTTTAATTCTGGTATTAAATTTATAGACCAGATAAATTTGTGCACTTACAAATGCACATTATTATAACACAATAAATGTTTTATATTATTATTTATTGATTACTATTATCATCATCATCATCATCATCATTCATCATCATCATTTATTATTATTATTATTTCATTATTATTATTATTATTATCATTATTATTAATATTATTATTATCATCATTCATTATTATCATTATTATTCATCATTTATTATCATCATTTATTATCATCATTATTTCATTTTTATCATTATTATTATTATCATTTATTATTCATCATTATTATCATTTAATTATCATTATTATCTATCATTATTATTATTATTATTATTATCATTATATATTATCATTATTATCATTATTATTATCATTATCATTGATTTTATCATATTATTTCATTATCATTTTATCATTATTATCATTATTATTATCATTATTATTATTATTATTATTATCTTATTATTATCATTATTATCATTATATATTTCATTTATCATTATTATTTTCATTATTATATTATCATTATTATTATTATTTATTATTATTATTATTATTATATTATTATTATTATTATCATTATTATCTATTATTACTTAATTAACAAGTAATCCTTATTTTTATGAAGGCGGGAGAAGTAGCGAATGATAACTCTTTTTGACAATGGACACATACATGTAATATGAAAAAAATTCATCTTTTCCCCTTAAATATTCTCCAAAGTGGCTGTTCCAACTCCATGACTTACATGTGCTTGTCCACTATCCTCGTGCCTATATCTTTCACTCGGTGATAGGCCTGGAGTGGAATGGGGCGGTCGGGAAGTGGTTGCTCTGCCCTGCAACAAACTAACAGAAGTTACACATAACAGTCATAATTACAGATAAATAGCTGACAATCGTGGTGTTTTCCACAGAAAACTGATAAACCGTCATTTAACCGGTATTGCACGGAAAATGTTCCTGTAACACTACGCGACACGTTATTAGTGACAAACATGCAACTTGGATTAATACGGATTCTATTGGGTTACTGCCGTGGGTATCCGTGTGTAACCTTTTTCTGTGGAACCACAACTGTGTCAGACGAAGTAGGGCCACGGTGTGTAACCTGGAGTGTATTACATTCTCGTGTCTTTTCGATTTCACCAGCATAATGCAGCTGATTGCTCATGTACAACTCTCGTTATATTTTTTACACGGATTTACTGAACAATGCATTGCGACATGAAAGGGTGAATGGCTTGACTTCTGATTGACACGGTATGTGCTTCACTCTGAACATGGAATTGTATATTGCGCTCTGTGGAAACAGACACATTTTATTTTTTCAATTCCGGAAAAGATAATCTGTGTGCACACTCTCATCCCGACAGTCTACCCACCTTATGACTAGTATTATAGTCCCTGGAAACAACCCTTCTCTCCGCTTTCAAACTGGAAGACTTGGTCTTCAATGGTTCAAATTTACTGAAGTCGGCAAAGTCGTGTTCCGTCGTCGATACGTCCATGCTCATAGTTTTACTTTGCTGCAAGTGATGAGATCAAGTATAAAACAAAAGCGGTGCTATACAGAATACTTTTACCTTTTCTCCTTCATACTAGTCCCTTTGTAGAGCTAATTGAACTTCTACATGTCTGTGTATGTATGAAATATATCAAATGTAAACAAGGAAATACTTCTGGGCAGTGACATGACTGGGAGAATTCCAAATGCCTGAAGAGCCAAATGAGTTGAAAGATATATAAACTAGAATGGAAATATAGGCTAGATGGAATGGTCTTGAACTTGTTTACTTGTGATAAACAAGCACTCATTTACCAATAATGAATTAAAGTATGACCCTGATAGAAATTGAAACCACGGAAAGATAAGCCACAAATATGACTGTCACCACATTTTATTTTTACAAGGAGAAAGTGTTTGACAAGTTAATTTTCACATCAGAAACCTTAAAGAGTATACTTGATTGTGGTATAATTATGTCCTTCATTGAGGACTACTGTATACGCCAATGTTTCCGCGTTGAGATATTTTCGCGGTTTTGGACTAAATTTCAAAATTCACGAGTGCTTACTTTCACGATTTCAGGGGTGCTTTCAATAGTATGCATAGACATGAACCAAAGTGAATTAAAATTGTAAAGTATGGAACACGACGTGTGCTGATATTGTGCTCATGACTGCCTATTGTTCTATTGTGGTAATCCGACATTTGCTCCAGCATGTCCGGTGACAGGTGCATATTACAGACGGCTTTCAATAAAAGCCTGCCATGCCAATGCGCATTCTGCGTTATTGTCAGTCAACCGTGGCAGAGAACAATAGTTAGAGACGCTTCACAGACGACCCAGCATTTAGAGCTCGTCTTAGAGCTAATGATGCCAACTTGTGTTTCGAGACTTGCAACCAAACCTAAATATGGCACCTAGAGCTAATGATCCCTGTTACAATAGTAATTGTAGTTGGTCTGGTTTTGTGATACTGGCCCCTTGTAAACATTCTTTAGGAAGCCAACAACTGCCACCTTTGCTCTTATCCAAAGAACGCTTTTCGCATGAAATTTTAGCAGTATAACTCTTAAAGACACTAATAAACAATGTGGAACGACTGGTCTTAAAAAATTTTTTCGAACCTTTGCTATCTACATATCTGACATCGTTTAATGGAGCATATATAAAACACCCATGAAACTAAAAGTTTCGAGCAGTTATGCTCGTCACTTAGTACAATATGTGCAGATACAAATTGGCACCATTAAGTTTTATATTCGGTTGCGATTAAAGAAGTTCTGTCAACACAGCATCTATGGAGAAGAAAATGCTGGAATGGTCTCTCATGATTTTTCACTATTTTGAAAGCACTATGATTGTTTCACACTGACATTTTGTTCAGGGCTTCATTTTAACTGTATAAAGACATCTAGTAGCAAATGGGGAATCATGAGTAGCGCATGATTTTTTTTAAAATACTGGAAACATGTTATATCCAGTGACCTTTAAGAAAATTCAAGACATTTCAGACAAGAATCAAAGGCCAGAAAGACGAACACCAAAGGTGTTGCCAGAAAATCTTGCAAGGGGGTGGGGGGGGAGGGGCTGTGGAGTACCTGATGGTGTGAACAGCTGACAGAATCTTTTGTCAGATGTTTGTACACAGCAAATACACGAGCAAGAAAGAAAAGGGTCCTTGGAATTTATTCACTCACAGAGCCCAGTCAACAAGAAAAACAGAAAAAAGTCATGTTATTTCATCCAAATATGAATCCTGTGCCAAATGATGATCAAGTCAACCACCCCCCCCACTCCCAAAAAAAAAAAGGTCTTACTCATCGGTGCTCAGACTTAACTAGTAAAAGCCAAAAAAGGTTTTCCATTTTCCAACAAAGTAACAAATGACCTGACAATCTTCCCGACCGATGGGAAATGCATATCCCAACCCATACC
>JZLH01S0048614.1:0-10566 GCA_001188425.1 Eucidaris tribuloides
GCTGTTGTATTTTGAATGTCAGTATTTCCTGTTTCAGTTGTACCTGTTATTCACTAATTAATGATTAGTCAGCTTTTAAAATGTATCAACTTACTTTTGGAGGAACAGATAAATGATAATACATGTACCAGGCTTTATGTACATGAAGACAATAGGAATACATTTTAGAGTGTTGTTTCTTATAATTGACCACCTCTTATCAAGACCTATTATTCTAGGTTTCATTCATCTATTTTTGCTAATATTTCCAAGGGCAATATTTCTGAAAATGATGCACAAATATTTAGCAATCTTAATTATCAGTAAAATGTAATATTTGCTTTAAAAAAATCCTACTGGTTCATCTTAAAAACTAATTACAAAGAAGTGCTTTAGTGGTTGAATAATATAATAAGTGTAATAACATCTGTTCATGAAAGAGATATAATAGGGTGACAGTTAACTGATAATTAGCCAGTTTAAGAAAAATATGTAAATAATGAGATGGCAGCATAAGTATATATCATGCAATCACAGTTTGATGGAAGTATATAATGTTCAGTTTGATGGGAATATGATGGAAACTTGATTATGTGTGACATCAATCAAAACCAGAGAGAATTGGGGCATTCATATACAGCTTGTCACTCTCTCTCTCTCTCTCTTTGACTGCGGGGCAAATGTTCTCAGTCGATTATGTGAGACTCAGTTAATCCTCATGTCATAATGTCATCAGCTGCTAGGAGTGATCTGCTACATGTAGGCCTACATTAGTCAGTCACTACCTGTACATTTATGTCACTTTGGTTTTAAATTTAGTTTAAAGGTAAACAGCAGGATAGGGGGTAGTCAACCAAAATACTGTAAGAAAGTAAGTTCAAACATACTTGTAGTCCTGTACATGTACATATGACACCATTTTATACACTGCCGTGCCTCAAGACCCTCAAGTATATCCAGCCTACATGTAGTCCTGCTTGTCCACACATATTTCTGAACCATGGTGATGTCATACTGTGGTGCTGAATTGAACCTACAGTATTTAAAGACAGAGTATTTGCACGTCAGAAAACGGCAAAATAAATGAAATCAGCTCAAGTCGTTCACAATGTGAAGATTAGTATAAATAAACACCTGTCATAGAACCTTTGGGTATAATACGTAGTTTTGGTGAAAATCTGGACATTTAAACTTCAAAATTTACAGTGACGTTAACGTGCATGGGCCATTTCAAAATTGTCCGATCAGCCATTAGCCGAAGTTCGCACGGAGTTTAGCCGTTTAACCAATCAGTGTGCTCCGCTGGTCATGTGAACGTACACATAACCGCGATTCGCAATTTGAGCAAAATATAAACTCGCAGAAAGATCAATATTCTGGTAACATATCGTTATTAGTTTTTCTCATAAAACAACAAATTCATAATGAATGGATCTCAATCCTTCAACACACCATTTGTATGTACTAAACTACCGTTTGATATTGATAATGAAGGGAAGTAATGGACGTGCAAATCTTAAACACATTCTTTAAAGTCACACAGCAGATTTGTGTGTCATAGCAGTAACTTGTGATAGCTTTTACTTAACCCATTGAAGACTAGACATGAGATATCTCATCAGGAAGTCTATGGGGAAATGAGTGTTAAAGCAAAATCAAACTGTCTTTAATGGGTTGACATGAAAAGGATATATTTAACCTTGATGCTTTCACCGTAAAAACCTTCAAAATGTATTTGATTCTATAAACATTTTAACTGAAATCAAGGACCGCTTCCAATCCCACTGTGTCCCTTTAACTCTGTTGCTTGGGACATCTGGGTAACAAATTTAATCAAAACAAATTGCGTCCAATTCGAAATAAACATATGTAATGATGACTAAATAAGTGGATGAGCAGTGAACATATGGTTAGCTGTGGAAAAATTCACCATGTGAGTGAAATGCCATCAATATTCTGGTGGGAGTGAAATTTTTGTGAACCAATAGGGGGCAGCAAACAGCAGAAAAAAGTGTATGTGGCTCACTTTGGCAACTTCTGCCGAGGGCAGTGGAGGTCATATTGCGAAGATTTTCCCTACCTGTAGATCAACTGGGATTGGAGTAAACTATATGACTGTGTGGGTTATATACCAATCATGTAGCTAAAGAAAACCTTTTTTTTTGGTAATCATACATAGGAAATTCAGAATATTTAGGTTTTCATTACTGTGCCTTGTTAAAAACAATACAACTACACAGTTTTGCACTAACATATGTATGTGTGTGTACCTGATAAAGTCCCATTGACAGACAAACACACGCACACAGACAAACAAATAGCCAGATGGAGTGGAGTGATACATATTTATACCAGTCTTATAACCTTACCAGCAAATGCAAAGATTTTTATTCACTAATAGCATTTATGGATTGTTTTCTGACGAGATACTGTAGTTTCATCTCTGTTGAATGAAATTTTACAACTTAGGTTAAAAAATATTGGACGAGGTCATCCTTTGTTGTTCGTGAAGCGACATGCAAAATTGATTTTTCTAATCAGGCCATGACATTTAAGCACACTCCTCATATGCAGGTTTTACATAAAGCTGTGTTAGAATCATTAGCACTGTACACTCTTTATTAAGTGATATGGTTTACTTGCCATTCTGTAAAGTAGACAAATAAACTGATAATGCAGCACAGAAATACAAATTCAGAAGTTTGTATGCCCTACTTTATATAGCTACAGAAATATAATACACTGTTCATTTTTGGACTGAAGAATACTGGTCTACATGTATGTAGAGAAAAAAAAATGAAAATTTTCATTTGAAAACTCATGTGTTTGTATGGTTAACAAAATAAAAGTTCTCAGTGAAAATAAAAAATCTACTTTCTTTGGTAACTTTTCTGCAATGGTGGTTAAAGCTAATGATCACACAAAAACAATAATTGCTAAAATTGTGATTACTCTATCTGACTGGAGGGTCTAGGAATATGACTTAGCTAAATATCAAGCACTGGTAGATCTTTAGATCTAAGAATGATTTTTAACATACATGAGGGATGTGACTCTTCACCTAGACATATACTTTTATAATGTTGTGTACAAAAAGGCAATTTACAGATTGATGTTTTTACTGGTTATGTTCATTTTGTTGATCTACATTCCCTTTGATTAAGCTTATTCATTCACCACTTGTTATGTTGTGTAATATGGTTTGAGCCTTATTTCAGTCTTTATAGAGCAGTGTAGATTTTGTGTAAACTCCATAATTATCGCACGATCAGCACATGTATGATTAATCCCATCAGTAAGCACACTATCTGTCATCTAGTCTCCATCAAAAAATGGTTTTGTTACCATTCACATGTACATATTTGGACCTGGACTTTGACATTGGTTGTATACATTTCCACCACTGACTGAGCTATGAATACATTACACTTGTGTTGAGTGGACTGTACATGTAGAAAAGACTGCTCAGTCTACATTCTGTATTGAAGTCTTTCCTTGCTTCAGTAATTACGTGCACTGTTTCGTTCAGTAGTTTGGCAAATAACAAGAGGTTTTTCGCTTGCCACCCAAAATTGGTTACATGTATGTTCCTGTATGTGTATGACCTTATTTAGTAAAGTACTAGAATCATCAGATAGTCAGTGAAATTCTACTTTTATGGAACTAGACTTTGATCATGGGGGGGGGGGGTTGGGTATTGCTTATAAGTGTAGAGTTCAGCAGAACGCTTATATATGGCTTGGCATTAATTGTTTTCATAGTTGACTACACATATTGCACACTGATTATTACTGCCATACATAATGCACCAAGATGAAAATGGCAAACCACATTTCAAGGGTCTTTGGCAACAATGCATCTATTCTTCAGCCTTTTCCATTCAAAATAAGCAGAACACGTTGACCTCAATTGTTAGTTAACTTTAACAAATTCTACTGTAATTCTGAATGGCACAGTAGGAAATCTAATTAAATTCTATTATATCAATTACAAAAACTTTCATTCTAAATTATAACAAGCATTGATCAGTTCATATGTAGTTACCATTTATCAAGTTGAATTTAAATCATTATTTATTATTATTTGAGGGGAATTGGAGTGATTCAATTTCAAGCCAAACTCTCTATTCACTGCATTGCATTCACTGTGTAGTACTCGCTATGCTGTGTGCTTTAGGCTGCATGTCATCAGTATGGTCATCAACACAGTGTATAGTTTCATTCATTTGCTTGAGATTGATTTATTCATAGTAGATTGATACCCTGAGTGTGGTCATCCAGTATTATGAATCATCAGGGGCTCCTCTATGCAAATGTGCATACACTGTCATGTACATGTAGTATCTATCTTTCATCTACATTGAAAAATTATGATAATTTTTTTGTGACTTCAGTACATGTATATCCCCTACAATTATAATACTGCCTGTTATAAAATTATGTGTATGGAAAGATAAGCAGTTATAATGCCTGTTATTTATGTAATCCATGATGTAATGTGGTGGTAGTATTGATGTTGGAGTAGTGACGATGATGATGATGATGATGATGATGATGATGATGATGATGATGATCATGATGATCATGATAACAATAATGATGATGATGATAATGATGATGATGATGATTACGATGATAACGATAATGATGATGATGATAATGATTATGATTATGAGGAGGAGGAGGAGGAGGAGGAAGAGGAGGAGGATAATGCACCTCTAGTTTGATATTTCATTAGATTTTTTATTTGTATTATGTATTTGTAAAGATGGTGATATAGTCTTCAATTCAACCCATTGAGGATGAAGTACAAGATATGCTGGGCTGAGGCCTGTGGTGAATAGTGTTATTTCAAAACTGAATTTTTTCAACGAGTTTATATGACTAGTAAACCCTGGTTTTGGTTCTTTCACAATATTACATGTTCATACATACAATTACAACATTCAGGGGAAAGTTCATGTACTTGCTGTACATTTACTGTACTGCCTCAATAAAAAGCAGTAAGCACAATTACAGTGAGCAATATCCATTTCTCTGATAATTTCTTGGGATCACCTTTAATTACCAGCATATTGAAAGTAGCAGTAAAATTATTTTGACCCTACACTTCCCATTATATAGTACCACTTGATATCGTTGACGTCAACCCCCTGTTATACATGTATGCTTCTACTGTCATTGTTGTCACGTCAGTTGTTTCGTTTGCTAATATAAGTACATGTAATTGACACAAGTACCTGTTACTCTTGTAGTGAACTGTGTTTAAGTAGGTAAGTTTTGCACGCAAGGACACAACATTCAGATGACTGGTATTAAAATGTCAAGTGCTACTTTGAAACACTGAAACTTGTTTGTTACAATTTAAGTAACATAATATTTTTTTGTTTTAATTGATGTGAGGTACCTCTCCAAAACAGTGTGTGAGGTCATTTTATCACATTTACAAAAATATTTTCATCGCAACCTTTCATTAAATAGTACAGTCTGGTAAGTGTGCCTGTGTGATACACATTTGTGGTACTTCATGCTTAGCAAATGCTGCAAGAAGATAAAAAAAAAAGACATCTCTCTGCAATACAAGACTATCAGAATAGAACTTCTATTTGGCTACATAACTTTTTGTTGTGTATGGTGGTATGCTTTTCACCACCAGTACAAAGATGTACATGTAGTATGGTTTAGAAGTACATGTATACCTCACCTCACCTCACCTCACCAGGCTGAGTTCATCCACTGTTGGATGTAGCCCTCTTCATGATCCTTCCATGACTTTCTGTTCTGAGCCAGTCTAGTCCAAGTGCTGCCTATGTATTGTGTGATGTCATCCCGCCAACGACGTTTCTGTCTTCGCTCTCGATCTTTTCCTGGTCTCTTGGGAATCCATTTTCTGTGGCCCTTTTTGACCACGCTCCCAATCTGCTCCCTTCTCATTAGGTGTCCTGCCCATCCTCCATTTTGCTTCTTTCACCTTTTCCATGATACATTCGGCTATTGTAGTTTAGTTTGTCGAATTTCTGTATTCCATATGTTTGTCTCCTAAGTGTGATGTTACACGGGCATTTTTGTGCTCTCCATGCCTCTGTGATGTACTCATAAGTTTTTGTTCGAGTTTGTTTTGTGGTTGTCCATTGTATTCCGAATCCATAATGTCATTGTCGGGATAATACAGGAATTGAAATAGTTCTCTTCTCAGTACCATTTGCATTACCTTTATCACATAGCAAATATGCTATGTATCTCCCAAAGCTGTGCCAAACCCGCGCATTTAACTCTGGCTAACTATTTATCCATTTTGGCTCGGCCGCCATCGGGTGCTATGTTTTGTCCTAAGTATTTGTATGTGCTGACGTCTTTCAATAGTACTCGCCACTCCAATCAGTCACCCTCTCGTCTGACGCTGCAAGTTTGTTCATGTATTTTGATTTCCCCCTAGTGTTAGATTCAGAAGTCCAATCTTTCTACTCATCTCTGTCCAGGGTTATAAGCTGTTTATCCATTGTCCCTTACTAGATGTCGCAGAAGAGAGGCTACTCATCAGCCAAACCTATTAGATTTGTCAAACTGTTGCTCCATCAATATTGTATTCCAATTTCTGAGCATGATTGCATTTTTTGAATGCGGCTTTCTACATCGCTGCCTGTAATAGATCTTTGGTGATAGCGTGTCGCCTTGTCGCTACGACTGCCTCTCTCAATTTGTGACCACCTTGGGAGACATCATTTCAGCTGAATTCTGCAGTGGCGTTTCTCTATAGATAGTCCTCGATGATTAGGAACGGATAAGCTGTCATTTATTTCCCGACTGAGCGAAGTGCTGTGAATAAGTCATGAGTGTTCTTACCAGAAGTCGATGCCTTTTCATAGTCGATAGAATCTACACAGAGATTTAATATTAGTGATTCCTACTGCCTTCGCTCAATGGTCGTTTGATGTATAGCCACCAGATATAAATACAAATTGATCATTTCATACTATTAATAAGAATGCTATTTTGCAATGTCTACTTTTAGTATATCTTTATTTCCAAGCCAGGTTCAAACTTTCTTAATACTGTTTAAATATCAAGACCCTTTTTAAAACTAATTTCAAGGAACAGTATCAATATTCCGTGAAATTAAGTACGTGAAACAGTATGCTAATATTGCTTTTGTTACATATTAGTTTTGACAATCATTTACTAACTCCACTAGTATTGGATTTACAGTAGAATTACCTGAACTTTGTTATCATTACTGATAATTTTGTTATCTCCTCGCTACGCTGTAGTAATTTGAATGAATTTCAACACCAAAACGAAAACAGATTTTTGAAGTGAAATCGTAAAATTGTGTAACATGGCTTTAGGTCCTGGCACATGGTTTAGTCAGTAAATATGTTGATGCAACCGAAATTGGAAAGAATAAGTGGCATAAAACTGGATGATTCTAGTCAATGAAAGTAGAACAGCTCCCCCTTGTGACAATGTTATATTTGGAGAGAGAATAGTGTGACCTTGTCGAGTAGTAGCAGGGTTAGTCAGAATTTAGTCATGCCAGGAAAGTGAAGTACACATAGAAGTTCTCACGTATTTCATTTGAAATTAGGCAATTCCACTCCTTATTGACCAGTAAAACCTGTTTTAAAGCTGAGGAAAAGTTTCATGAATGGAGGGAAGATGTACCTGATATGATAGGTTTAAGTGTTTTTCCTATCTGTTCACCTACAATTTGTGTAACATCAATTTAATCCTGAGGAAAAAATAGTAAATGCCTGAGCAGAAGAAAACGGAGGTGGTATTTGGGACGTATTTCCCCAAAATATTACCTAAACACTTTTCTTGAATAAATAAAGTAGTCATGAAAGCCTTTAAACATATAACACCCAATACATGTATCCTTGTTTATTTTCCAGGAAGGTATGTTTTGTGATGAAAACAATCACAATCATGCTGAAACATTTTGAAGGCTTTCTTAGAAATAAAAAAAAGTGTGTCCATGGTTAGATAAATGTAAATGTAAATGTAAATGTAAATGTTAATGTAAATACAATACATGACAGTCATGTGATTCCACAATTTTTTTTTTAAGGAAAATTTTTGGTACTTAGCGTTCTTTGGTTGATAATTCCTTGAAAGAATGAAGAAAAATCTGTGATTAAATTCCAATTTAGGTGAGCACAGACACTGTTATTTTGTGGAGACTTGAACCAAGTCTAAATTTGTTCCTCATTGAATGCATCCAATGGAGAAGCTATTTAAACAGTAGTCTGTGGCATAAATTGTTCAGACCCTGTTTTGCGCATCACAACTGATGTGCCTACAGACTGTGCAAATTTCTGCGTACAGGTCTCCACCCAGGAATGAAATCATTATATGAAATAGTGAAATAGCGCCCTCTATCAGCAACTTGTATCCTATCCCATAATGAACTCATACATCCTCACATGGCGATGACGTAACAGCTAAGAGTGAGAAGGAAGTTCATAATTCGTTGTCATACCGAGGCAATGACACACGCATGCACACAGCATGGTCCTGTCAATCTCCAGCAGCGTTTGACAGGAAAGGACATGGCAGGGTGATGATGATGGTGGTGGTGGTGATGATGATGGTGATGGTGATGGTGATGATGATGGTGATGGGTGATGGTGATGGTGATGATGATGATGATGATGATCATGATGGTGATGAAGAAAGCGACAATAAAAGCAATAAATATGATTTCGGTGTGTGAATGATATCATATTATTGTGGGTTTGGGAAACATATTTCTTACCTGTCATACTGCATCATTGTTTGCAAACAAACTGAAAGAGGGCATGGCCTGTGTGGTACACAAAAGGTTACGGGGAAGGTGATTCTATATACCAAATTTGGTAATATAAGATATTCAAAACAGAAATATTAGTTGAATTTCTCACTATTATAAAGTAATGACTTTAATCAGTGGAATTTTGCATTTGCATATTTTAAAATTATTTTATTTTATTAATTATTAGGGGGCATTATGTTATTATGAAGAAAGAGGTTCTTATCTTTTGTTAGAAACTCAACTCAAACACAAACAAACTCAGTGCCCAACTAAAGGTATTGTACTTTCTTGTATTGTATCTCTCTTACATGTATCTTGTTTTGTTTTCACTATAAGCGCATAGGGACATGCTGTATGCTATGTGTTATGCGCTATAAAAGAACTGAATATTATTATTACCGGTATTATTATTATAAAGAAAGAGGTTCTTATCTTTTGTTTAAAAAAAAAACTGAATTAATTTGCAAACACAACATGCCATGATACTGTAATTGTGTGTGTATCCAGATACTTGTACTGTATGCACATGATGTGTTATTCAAGCATCATACATGAACAAGTATAAAAGTATAACATCTTTAACTCAAAGCAAGGAAACCATGCATATTTGATGATGCATAGCAGGTGCATGTTACTAGCAAGTATTGATCGTGAGTATACAGGTTTCTCGGGGGGGGGGGGGAGAGACTCAACTTGTAATGTAATACCAATGTTTCACATTGAAATCGGAAATAGAGCGCTGTGGAACTGGCTTGAGTAAAAACTAGTGGAGGCTAAGATCATAAAGACCTCAAAATGCTATTTTTTTGGAATGGCGCTGTGATGGTCTTGCGTCCCCATTTGGTGGCATTTACATGCTTTCAAGCGCTCCTACTTATCCTACTTTTTTCCCCAAAACTCCTACTTTCTGCTACTTTTTTTTGTAAAAACCCCACGAATATAAAAAAAATGCTATTGATCATATAAAATGCTGGATATATCAATTTTTTTCTTCTAAATTTCCATCTGAGCACGCACTCTCGGCGGACAAAAACTACTCAAAAAAAAAAACTCATAACCCCGTGCATGTCCTACTTTTCTCCTACTTTTAGCTCTTTATATCCTACTTTTCTCCTACTTTTTCCTAAATTTCGCTCCTATTTTTCTCCTACTTTTTCACCATGGTCCACTTGAAAGCCTGCATTTACAAACACACACACACACACACACACACACAGATGCCCACACACATACAAACACACATACACACACACATACAAACACACATACACACACACACAAACATACACATACTGCCAACATGCAGATCATTCAACACTATATCCGTTGTGATCAAGATGAAATACAGAAAATCACATGTATATGTTACAAGTTATGATTTGGAGCATATATTCATAAATCATATTCACCCAAGATGTGTGGGACGAAGAATATTAATTTACAACAAATCTGTCACTAACTCGGGAGATGAAATTACATCGATTTCCTCCTTAGGAAAAAAAAATGTATTTCAAACACTTTAAAGGCAAATAGCGGGATCAGAAGAAGTCCTTACTTTGGGATAAAACTACTGTTAAATCAAAGTACACTGTTCAAGGCTTCTTCTGTCTCAATTTTATGGTCAAATGCTTATTACTATTTTAAACAATCACCATCAGAAGTCATTGTGGCAGGCAAATTTGTTGTGTAGAGTTGCATGGGATCAACTTCTGTCAGGGCACCAGATTGATTCAATACTGATAAATGAATGCTTATTTCTCCTCAAGTCAAAACAAAAATATCAAGACAAATGCTTTT
>JZLH01S0048622.1:0-11597 GCA_001188425.1 Eucidaris tribuloides
CACTAAAACTGGCGGGCGATGAATTC
The DNA here is from genome assembly GCA_001188425.1 of Eucidaris tribuloides. Taxonomy (NCBI): domain Eukaryota; kingdom Metazoa; phylum Echinodermata; class Echinoidea; order Cidaroida; family Cidaridae; genus Eucidaris; species Eucidaris tribuloides. The sequence continues at coordinate 27 of JZLH01S0048622.1, forward strand.
TTTAGCAAATGTAAGACAATTTGCAACTGATATAATGTCCTTGAATTCCTGAAAAGATGTGTTTCAATGTGCAATGCTTAAATACATAATATGAATTAGTTTATCAAGATTATTGTCAAAAATTTAAATATATGAAATATTAGTACAATGTGTAATGACGTTTCATTAGTATACTTTTCAAGTCTCGGCTCATTAATTGTGTATTTATCTGGCTATTTTTGTGTAAATATCACTTTTTCTACGATAGTTCACTCCTAACGTGATACCTCCAAATGTTCTTACATATGCTAATATTTGAACTCAGCAACCTCAAAATCATAATATAAGACGCCATCTACACATCACTTGATAGACACTTTTACTGCAAAAATATGGGCCAAAAAGCCATTTTCCCGCCATTTTTTTCAAAAAGACAATGGCGCTATGCAGGGAACAATATAAGACTCAATCGTAGGTCAAAATAATTGTCAGATATGTGGAATCAGCAGCCCAAATGGGACCATATGAATCCACTGTTTCGAAATTAAATTCCCCAAAAAGGTTTCATTCGACCCACCCCTAGTTATACCATTAATGTAACTTATGTGGTAATTTATGCAAATTTTTCCAAACAATAACACAAAAATTGTTTCTTCTCGCCACATTCTCTATGACGATTTTCATCTTCATGTGTGTTATTGGAATCTGTAGGCGCTAGGTGGGGCTCAAGACTTCCTACACAGAAATTGTTTGGAATTAATCAATATACAGTATGGCACATTCTAAATTAATCCAATATTGCAAGTGTTTCCATGCAAATTTTTTTCGAAATCACAAAAACTGCTTCTCCGTCCTTAGTTCTCAACCGATTTTGATTTGTGGATTGATTTATTTTGGTTATAGGGCTGACTTTATGCCAGTTTCAACAACTTCTTTATAATCGCTTCGAATTTGTATGAAATTATTCTTCCATTAATTAATTATGGTAATTTATGCAAATTTTATTTCCAGAAATAACTAAAAATTTCCTCTTCTCCCACATTTTTGAACCGTATTCTTCAAATTTCTGATTTGGTGGTTGATATTGATTTAGCGGCTATAGGTGGGGGCTTCAGACTTCTTCTATACACCAAAATCTTGAGAGAGTTAAATCAATCTATGCAAATATTATAAAATTAAGTACACAATTCAAATCGCAAATTTATGCAAATTTTTCAAAATCACAACAAAGATTGTGTCTATTCTGCCTTCATTTCTCAACCGATTTTGATTGTTTGAATTTGCTTTTAGTTTGCGTAGGCTGAGTGTTATTGGCACTATTTTTAAAACTTTGTATACCACAGAAGTGTTTGTTACTTTATATACTCCATATAATCATTTTTAAGATTATATGCGTGTAAAATAAACATATCTGCAAATATTATTCAAAAAATAAGAATCAATAAAATTTGCCTATCTCCTCCCTTCTCCTCATCATCGTACTCTTAGTGACGAATTTTCTAAATCTCTTGTTTGTTTTATAATAAAACTGAGGTAGGGCTTCTTAGAGGGCAGGGACATGGCTTCAAGACTTCTCTATCAAAATTTGAAATTGACATCAATTATGACAAATTTACAATTAACTGGCAGATATGAAATTTATGCAAATTTCTTTCAAGATCACAAAAAGTGCTTCTTCTCATTCCATTTTGCTCGATTAACTCTCACTCAGATTTATTGATTCTTATAGTTTGCTTTATCTAGTAGAAGCTATATTGGTATTGAATACCATCTAATCTTCTACCTAGTAAGATTGTTTTAACTGTATGACTACTTCGGAGTGTAATTATGGCTTTATTTATGACAGAGTATTTATTCCAAAATAACAGAAATTTAATTCAGTTCTTATTCATATCATTACTTTTATTTGGTTCCACTTTCAATCGTGTTTTTTCCGAACAACAAAAATTCAGTATGGAGCCGCGGAAGGGATCGGCGGTGCAATCATATATAATTCATGGTAGTTTATTATTATTTTTTTTTTTTTATTATTATTTTTTTCATGTCTTTCCGGGCATGAAACTTAAAGTTTGTTTTACTCGCTCTGATTGTGTTTTTTAAATGATTCATGTTCCTTTCCGGGACAATCAATTTTAATTTTTGAACCAGTATGAAATTGTACCACATTGAAATTATCGGATATATGATGCTTGCCGAGAGACGCCTGGATGACGCCCGTATGTCATTGACGTTTTCTCGTTAGCTCATCGGCCGATTTGACGACGGCCGGATGAAGCTTAATGCCATTGGCTGGCGTCCGCGGCGTCGTGTCTGTCGTCCACAGTTTTGAAAAAATGTTTTTCTTCCGTCATTTACTCAACCGAAATTTTGATTCTGATTGTTTCTATGATAGGGCCTAGGTGGGGATTTTAAACTTTCTACACAGAAATCGTGAAATTCATTATATATGTTTATTTATGCAAATTTAATTTCGAAATCTAAAAAAAGGGGGGGTGGTGGGATTCTTTCCGTTCGTTCTGAGTCGATTTTGTAATTGTAGAGCAAAATGTCACTTTTCAAATTGACTTTTACTTTTGGGTAGGGCGTGAGTTATGGCACATTAAACTTGTTTGACATCAGAATTTTGAAATTACGGACTCAGATATATTGTAATTATTGGTAATTTATGGCAAATTTTATTCCAAAAATAACAAAAAATTGCTCTCTCTCCCAATTTCTTGAACCGATTTTTCATTCTGTTTGTTTAATTGATAGGGCCTAGGTGGGGGCTTCAAGATTCTACACAAAATTTTGGAAAGTTAATCAATTATGCCAAATCTAAAAAATTAATCAATTATGCCAAAATTTATTCAAATCGACAAATAAAAATCAACAAAAAATGCTTCTTCCCATTCATTTCTCAACGAATTTTGATTTTTAGTTTGCTTATCTGGGTAGGCTTAGCTTTGGTACACTAAAACTTGTACCAGAATTTTTAACTGTTGCTCTAATTAATTTATGGTTTAATTATGCAGATTCTATTCCAAAAATAACAGCAGAAGTTTAATTCAGTCTCTTATTCATATTCAAGTACCTTATTAATTTCGCGTTCCACTTCAAATTGTGTTTTCTTCCAACAACAAAACTCGATCGAGCCGGAAGGGATCGGGGGTGCAATCATATTTTTTTCATGATAGTTATTATTATTATTTTTTTTTTTTTCATGTCCCTTCCGGCGGCAAAAACTAACTTATTTTTCTCACTCTAATTTTTTATATTCATGTTCCTTCCGGGGACATAAATTTAATTTTTTGACCAGTATTGAAATTGTACCACTGAAATTTGCGGATATATTGATGTGGCCCGAGATGCGATGGCGCTACGTCATATTGACGTTTCTAGTTTCATCACAACCCCAATTGGTGATGGAAAAAAGATACCACATTTGTTTTCCTCCCAAAATCTGTACACAATAGCACTGCAACAGCCCACGTTCAGGAGTACATGCCTGTATTCCAGGACTAGTTGATATCCTCTCTGTGGTTGAGTTGACCCTTGACAGTGGGCCTTTAAACAGTAGTTCATGGAGGTATGAGAGATTGGAGTCACAACTTTCACAGAGCCTTTAAGATGTTCGAAGCCGCCACTCGAAAATATGTCGCGTATGTGCTTAACTAGATCTGCCTTGCAGGTGGCCATACAGTAGCATTCTGATTGACTATAATTACTAGTCACTTTGAAAGGAAGAAATGCTTTTACAATGATGATTACTTTTTGCTGTATCCAATAGTAAAAGAATGAATGAACACACAATCTTCAGGCTTGAGGGACTTGCAAATAGAAAATAGGCAAAAATCATGAAATATAAATTAAAATTATTCAACTGGACACGCCTGGGCACTATTTTAATGTAGTTTATCAAAGTTAAATACATTTGAAATTAATGAATCTCTAAACTCTGTTTGTTGGAGTTGATGGAAAAGGTGTCAAAACTGGTATGAAATAAGGGAATGCTTTCCAACATTTTCCATGAAATACAACTTTTACTGAAGTTTGGAAACAAAACTTCTCATGCAATTTGTTTTCAATAGTTATGTCTACTTATGGAACAAAATCCCACTAACCAGGAAACAAGTGAAATTTTTGCAAAATATTATCAAATGTCAGAACTCCTCTTCAGCTCTTCCTATTAGTTGGTGGCTTGGAACATCCAACATCAAAGAGACTAGCACCTGAAGAATTTCTTTGTACATGCTTAGAAATCCAACAGCTGTTTGAATTCATTATTGCAAGTTGGGACTCCAGTCTCTCATACCTCTTACCTCTCATACCCACAAAAACCCAGAATACCCACCAAACACGTAAAACCTGCCAAGAGTGTTTCAGAACAAGACAAACACCTAGTACTTTTAGCAATCACAGCATACTCTTTATTCATTTTCAAATCATCCATACTTGACCAAGTAACTTTCTATGTATTATATTACTCAACACCTGTCATTACACTTCCACTGGACATCCCTAAATCTTTTCCTAAATACAAATAACCAAACAATTCTTATGTATTTTATTATCTAACACCTGTTATTAACACTGTACTAACTCTTCTAACTATCCATGCCTCTTCTCCTCACCATCCCAACTACTGAAGCATCCCTTTCTTTTGTACATTTTGTGTTCCTTTGTATCTCATCTGTCGGGCTACAAGCAGTGGGACTATGAACACGCCACTTGCATCTATTTACATATATTTGCTCCGTTATACCGTCACTTCATTACACAGCAACAATGGCATTGGCAGAACCAGATCTACACATAAAAAGGGGGCAAATACAATTCCTGTGCGACACTTGGTCAGTAGAAATCAATAAAAAGGTATTTTGCCCCTAACTGATCCCCAATGACCATCAATAATCTACACACAACAAAAAAAAGTAACTACCCCCTTTTTCAAACTACCATAATTTTTTAACAAAATAAGTTTGAGCAAAATAATTTTTTCTACACTCATTGACTAACCTCTGTGTGAAAATAAGATTAATCTGTCAAGCCATGCATGAGTAAGCATGCATTAAAGGCAAAAATGCCACTTTTCAAAAGTCACATGAGTCATCTCTTATGCCAAAATAATGCTAAATAATGGTATTGTTTGCTTCATTAATAAAGTGTGCTCACTGAACTATGAGCATGGTTACAGGACTCCCATGTCCGTAGGGCCATTCTTTGTCACGTGTGTGACCAAAAATACTACAAATTGCAAAATGTATCTCATGTAATTCCAAAGGCCTTGGCAGTACATTGTTTTTGAAATGTAAAATATATATTATATATTCAATAGTGATCAAGTGAAAATATTTAATGTTATGTTAATCATACTTATTAGCGGTCAGAGGTCAAATAAGTTTTGTCACGTGTGTGACTTCAACGGAAGATGATTTTTCATAACTTAGATTAACTTGCAAACTCTGCTGAATTGTCAAACTCTACAATTGTTTGTAATTCTGGCAGACTTTCATTATAGTGTAGTCAGTAGGAAAATGACAATAATTATTATTTATCTCTCACAAGTATTTTTTAATGTATTCTTTATGTGATGAAGTGTCGTCACGGTGTGTGACATTTGGTTGTCAAGTGTTGACATGTATATGTATAGCATACATGTACATCATGGTAATTTGGCCAAAAAAAAAATTCTGGGAAAACAACTCGAGCTACAGCCTGAAAATTTAACTCAATTATGCCCCTTATATTTTCCCCACAAATGATTAGATTTCTGATATGGCTGCCTTCATACTTTTTTTCAAATATTTTTTTTTACAATTTTACTAATTTTGAACCCGAAGATAAATGCACACCCTGTACAATCTACATTTAATAATGTGAGTGAAATTTATGGATATTTTCTCTTCAAAAACCACCCACCTTTGACATATGATACATTTCAATACCAAAAATGCAATATGCATACATTAGTTGTTGCTATGTCTGGCAAGCCTCCTGCAGCTGTCAGTTGCTATGAGAAAACCTTTGTCAACACAATGGCATCGCATACAATTTTGCATTTATTATGAAACTGTTCTAAAGGCAACACATGCCCTAGTCTGGCTTCCAGACATTTACATGTACATTAACCTGTCTGTTTTATTGATAAGGAAACTACTATCTTCAGTCAACTGCTTTGAAATAATACAAGAGTCTTGATTTAAGACAAAGTAAGTACTCTGAAAGTAGAAAACAGTCAGAGAGTAGTGTAACTATGGAGGTCAAAAAGTTGCATGATCTAGAATTGAGACTACATATGCCATGTAGCTTCTCGCAACATACCCAAACAAAACAAGTATGACAACATCGTCACGTGTGTTTACCAATTAATTTGCTCGTTATTAATTAAGAATGACAATTTATGGTACTCATATTTGGTGTAAGTAAGACACAACCAAACTAGCTTTTGACACAAAAAAGAAATATTATCAAGACAGTAGTTTTCTGCTGAAAAACTTAATCATGTTTTCCTGTCATGTGTGTGACATGTAAAGTTGATTAATTTGTTTTGTTAATTACTCATTATGAATGAATAAAAACTATTCTTTTTAGGTGGGTATTAGTTTGAATGGGTGTGGACAAACATATGACCACATCAATCTTCAGAAAGAAAGTTATTACACTCACATTTTCACCAATCTATTTAAGAGGAAAAATGCTTACTATTTACATTATAACACATAGTTATGTAAATTAGGCAAATTAGCATGAATATGGATTTTTTTCAAACAAAAAAATATCATTTAAGTAACTTTGGCATTATGCTTTGCATGAATATGCACTGAAATTTCGAAAGAACAAACTTCATTTTTTGACAATTTGTTTCACTTTTCAAGAATGGCCCCGTACAATAGTGTTGGCACGACTAAGTCGCGAAAAGTCGTAGTCGCGACTGCCTACAGCAGTCGCGACTCCTACTCGGAACGCAATAGTCGACTTTCTATCACATTTTAATTTGTATTAAAAACTGAGTCAAAAGACGTAAAAATTGAACAGAACTAACCAATCATTTATCTACCATTTTGTGGCAAATATGACTCCCCTTATCTCTCTTCGATCGCAAATCAAACAGAACTGCCAAAATGTACTTGGATCAGCCTATAATCGTGCAATGCTATCATACATGTGTTGCCGTATACTTGCGACTCCGACTGTGACACCCATGCACCCCACACCACCAATCTTGAACACACTAAGAGGTTGAACACCGATAGTCGACTAATAGTCGGAGTCGCGACTATTGGTGGGCGACTAGTCGACTCTCTAAAATGCTGAAGTCGTGCAACACTACCGTACAACATGTAAAGATACATTTTGCTGAAAAATTTCAATTTTAAATTTTTTCAATAAACTTAATGGATTTTACAATTTCAAAATTGTGAAAGCATGGAAATCTTTAAATCGATCTCACTGAAGCGTAAAATGTGCGAAATGTTCCAAAAGAGGACTGAGGGGGTCAAACGATATCATAGATGATTAACATAAACAGCGCTTAATCATTCAACAGAAACAGGATTTGTCCAAATCCTGCATCACAAATCCCTAAAAATGACCCTTGTGACTTTTGAAAAGTGACATTTTTGCTTTTAATACGTGCTCACTCATGCATGACCCGACGGATCAATCACATTTTCTCACAGAAGTTAGTAAATTAGTGCAGGAACACCCTTACCAAATTATATTGCTCAAAATTGTTTCTTTAAAAAGTTATGGTATTTTGAAAAAGGGGGTAGTTACTTTTTTTGTTGTGTTTAGTTGTTTTGACACCCAGGTGCAGAAGTTACAATCAGAGGGCCATGGGTCTAGGGACAGTGATTTTCCATTTACCGGTCAACTGAAATGGAAAATCTGGTTTGGTTCTGTACTTTCCATGTGAAAATTCATGGAATTCACCTTTGCAAAATAGAATTCATGTTTTTGCTGTGTACATTTTCTATGACAAAATGGAATTTCCATTTTTAGATCAAGTTGAAACAGAAGTTTAAGTTTACAGTAACGGAAAAGACCATTTTTTGAAATGGAAATTCATTGTCCCATGCTCCCCTCCCCTACTTTGCCTGTCTTTTTTTTCACAGTGACTTGAATGAGCACTAAGTACTTCGAAGGTTCAAATGTTCTTTAACATGCAAAATGTCTGTTCACACAAAGTGACATTTAAAACTGTTTTAATGAATGATATACATACCTGCCAACCAGTACAGATTTTTATGGGCAGTTCTGGTCTTATTACAGTTATTAGGTGGTACGGTAAACAATAAAAAGGTTACATAATTTTTAAAAAATGGGATTAGAGTAAGAATGAGAAAAATATTTTAAACAGCTGAACCAAAAGTTTTTTAATGAGAAAAAGCATGAGTAAAACAAACCCCAATTTGGGCATTGCATTAAAATCACTGTAGCAACCAAGGCATTTGGTTCAGTAGTTTCATTTATTGTGGTCATTCATATTCTATTCTAATTATAATCTATGTTTTTGTTGTTGAACGCACCGCCTAATAACTTTAATAAGAACAGAATTGCCCTGGAAAAATCTGTACTGGTTGGCAGGTATGTAAACATGCCATGGAAATTACAGTTGTATGGAGTATGGACATTGTATGTAGTGTGTGGTGCATATTTGCAACATCACATCAAGAGTTAACATTTTCTTTTCTATATGGTTGTGTTCTTTAGATGCCTGAAGGTACGTATAGCTCTGGATGCCCTGTCAGCCTACTACAAAGAGAAGCAGTTTGTCTTGGGTCCGGCCGAGGCTGTATCAATGGCTCTGACCCGATCAGGATCCATGATGAGTATGAGAAGTAAGTTACCCAAATGATAAAATTTAATTGAGAATCATTTTATGATGAGAGAAATTGCTCATGTTAACAGAGGGCTGTCAACTTTGGGGAATAATTTGGATGGAGATTCACTTTTGTCTGCCAAAATGTTTGTTTACCTGCCAAATTACTAGCCAAACAACTTCTGACAAGCTACTACACGTTTGGTGGGAGGTTTTTTTCATAAAGCGGGAGATTGGTGGGACGGCGGGAGGATGAGCTCGATGGCGGGAGACTCCTGCCAAAAGCGGGAGGGTTGACATCCTGGTTTACTACTTCATCAAGCTGTCATATGTTAAGCACTGTTACTTCAGTGCTGCCAACACTTGCATTGAGGCTCTTTCTCACGCAGTTTGTTTGAGTTTGCATGCATTTCTACCAATCTCATGTATTTGGACCCCTCAGTTATGTCATGGGCCTATGGGAGTCTCGCACAAATTGATTGACTGAGATTTTGTTACATGCAAATTGAGTTAAATGAACTAAAATGATGCATGTAGCAAAGAAGTTTATTTTCTTTTAGCTGGGATTTATGTTTTGCAGAGGAGTTGGGGTTGGGGGCATGTAGTCTCACAACTAGACATTAAAGAAAGTACAAAATATGAACACAGAAAGGTGCATGCAGTAATTATCAAAAGTGGTGCTGATATTTGTATCAGGTTTTGTGGTTTGATAGAAAAAGGATTTTTTGTTAAAGCTGGGTAAGTATAATGACCCAAATTACGTTGTTGCATTCACATGTACTTTGATTCTAGTAGTTAATGAGTGATTGTTTATGATTTCAAGATTTTTTTTTCGTATAAACCTTTTCAGTAATGTTTTTCACAGTAATATCAAAACAAGTCAATATGCCCAATGGGTATTTTTAAAGAATTTGTGCCTGAGAAAGCATACCTCCATTTCCAAGTTTGAAACATCAGTTAAAATCTAGCAATTGTAATGCACAAGCTAACTATTTGTTAGCTTTGTATACTCCCAGGAAATACCAGACATGTTGATTTCTTCATGTCAACAGGATGACCAACACCTGTGTGACCCAATTAGAATATGATGAGAATGTTGTAAACAACAGATGCATTGGTAGCACCTGGGATAACATGTCTGTGGTCAAGTACATTGCAGTACTCTTTTCTCTGTTGTGTTGGAAGCTAATTTGCATATTAATAAAGATTGGAAACAAAATTATAGCTCACTGAATTATAAATGTCCATTACACCCCCCTCACCTCCCTTCTTCAGCAAAGAAGTACCTGCTATTTTTTGTTACCATAATGATGTCTCTCCAAGGAGGTATAAGAGACTGGAGTCCCAACTTGCAATAATAAACCAGTTTCATAATGTATTCAAATGTATGGATATTTTGTCTTCCGAAGCCTAGTGACGAGTTATTTCCTTTAGCTGTTCCTATGAATACATTTTCAATACTTAAAATGCACCCTACATACATTAGTTGTTGCTATGTCCGGCAAGCCTCTGCCAAGCCTCCGGCAAGCTGTTAGGTTGTCACGAATAACCTTTGTCAAAAAGGTATGCATAAAATTTGCACACATTATGAAAATGGTCTATTAAGTCAAACAGCTGTTGCATTTCTAAGGACATACAAAAGATTTCTTCCGGTAATTTTGCAAAGAATTCTTCAGTCTCTATGATGTTGGATGTTCCAAGCCACCAACTTCATAGGAAGAGCTGAAGACGAGTATGGACATTTTGATAACATTTTGCGAAAATTTCACTTGTTTCCTGTTTAGATAGTGCGATTTTTTTGCCCTGTAAGTAAACATAACTATTGAAAACAAATGTCATGAGAAATTTGTTTCCAAACTTCAATCAAACTCATAGTTTGTGAAAAATGTTGGAAAGCATACCCTCCTTTCATGCCAATTTTGACACTTTTCTCATCAACTCTGACATATAGATTTTAAATATTTATTAATTCCAGTTGTCTTTGATAAACTACCTCAAAATAATGCCAAAGCATGCCCAGTTGAGTAATTTTTATTTATATTTCATGATTTTTGCCTATTTTCTATTTGCATGTCCCTCAAGTCTGAAGATTTGTATTGACTCATTTTTTTACTATTGGGCACAGCGAAAAGTAATTATCATTATAAAAACATTTCTTCCTTTGAAAGTGACTAGTAATTATAGAGTCTACCAGAATGCTATTGTCTGGCCACCTGCAAGGCAGATCTAGTTAAGCGCATATGCGGGACATATTTTCGAGTGGCGGCTTTGAACATCTAGTAAAGGCTCTGTAAACGTCACTCCAGTCATTCATACCTCCTTGGTCTCTCAATGCAATCATTACAAATGGTAAGGACAGTGCCTGTAATATTGTGTTCTGAATTCCATTCTTGTGTATCACTTAGCAGTTAAATTACAGTCTACATTGCAACAAATGTACAAAATTAAAAAATATTTGTTAAATATAACTGTATAGTTCAGCAAATAGCATGGAATAAAGCTTTCACAGCCATATGATTGGTGACAACAACCTATGGCATTGTTTTGTCAGTTTTTCAAATTACAGATTTGTGCTAAGTATATTGTATGGAGTATTGTATTTTAAGTATGGAGTTCATCTTTCAGATACAATATTCAACAGCTTAGTTCCTAACAAGCAATTACTGATACTGTATTGATTAGTTCCCAAACTACTCTGGTGATGTATTTCTTCTGTAATGACTCTAGGTCAAGAAACAGCGTCTACCTTTGAAGATGACGACCCAACCAAAGAGAGAGAGGCCGAGTTA
>JZLH01S0048622.1:11647-26900 GCA_001188425.1 Eucidaris tribuloides
AGTGCCCAAGCATGCCCAGTTTAGTAATTTTTATTTATATTTCATGATTTTTGCTTATTTTCTATTGACTCATTTTTTTACTATTGGGCACAGCGAAAAGTAATTATCATTATAAAAACATTTCTTCCTTTGAAAGTGACTAGTAATTATAGAGTCTACCAGAATGCTATTGTCTGGCCACCTGCAAGGCAGATCTAGTTAAGCGCATATGCGCGACATATTTTCGAGTGGCGGCTTTGAACATGTAGTAAAGGCTCTGTAAACGTGACTCCAGTCATTCATACTTCCTTGGTCTCTCAATGCAATCATTACAAATGGTAAGGACAGTGCCTGTAATATTGTGTTCTGAATTCCATTCTTGTGTATCACTTAGCAGTTAAATTACAGTCTACATTGCAACAAATGTACAAAATTAAAAAATATTTGTTAAATATAACTGTATACTTAATTCAGCAAATAGCATGGAATAAAGCTTTCACAGCCATATGATTGGTGACAACAACCTATGGCATTGTTTTGTCAGTTTTTCAAATTAAAAATTTGTGCTAAGTATATTAAATTTCAAAATACATTTGAAAAGTATGGAGTTCATCTTTCAGATACAATATTCGACAGCTTAGTTCCTAACAAGCAATTACTGATACTGTATTGATTAGTTCCCAAACTACTCTGGTGATGTGTTTTTCTGTAATGACTCTAGGTCAAGAAACAGCGTCTACCTTTGAAGATGACGACCCAACCAAAGAGAGAGAGGCCGAGTTGTTGCTGGAGTATATTGAGCACTTCAATGAGCTGTTTGAAGACTGCCGCTACCTAGAGGCTGCCATGCATGCAGCCAATAGTCCCAAGGGCATTCTCAGGAATCCAGAGACACTACACAGATTCAAAGGTGAGTTTCCTATTTTACTGATTCCTATTGCTTGGATTTCCTGATTTTCTTTGTGTTTGACATAGTAGTATAATATGTCAATCAAGGAATGTAAATAATTGGTGCAACTGAGCTATTGTGATAGCTCTTTGTCTAAATTTATAATTTCTCCAGAATAAAATGTATTCTAATTTAAAGAAATTATTCATAATTCACATATAAATAAATATTCAAAGAAATAAATAGTTAACAGTCATTATGTATCTTTCATTTGAACGTTTTTTTATATTCCCACTGCCCACAACTTATCAGACAGTGTCTTCCTTTAAATAAAAATGCACAATCAAAAAGTTTATAAAGTAATAGATAAAAGAATGAATAATAAATAATGAATGACTAAATGAACAAATAGATAATTGATAAATAGATATATAAATGCATAGATAGAAAATTAGCAGAATATGGGTAGGGTGACTGAACGCGTCCACGCTACATTGGGCCCAAAACGGCTCCCATAGGCAATACGCACCGCTCTATGGACAATGCGTGTTGTGCGCGAAGCCCCGAAAATGGTCACGGTTTTTTCCCAGAAGCATCAGATTTGAGGTGATATTAAAATAGGATCTGCTATGAAAATACTTTAGTGTTTGGTATCATATGAAAAAGCACATTTTTCTCCGTACTACCATGAAACAGGGAAGTTGTAGTTCCAAAAATATCGTGTTCAAACTGTCGACGATAACATTCACATCGCTGTAATTCCAAGATTGTTGACCCTAGAAACTTCCCCATTCGGATTTAGACATTTTCGGATATGTACAATCCATTTCTGAGGTTAGTTTTTCGCTAGCTACATCAGATCCTATTGTAAAAACGCTCCGAAAACACCCTTGTCCGTATCAGCCAATTCAGGAGGCGGGGCAGAATATGCATGCGCACACAGCGCGCGCCCCGCGCGATGCCACGTTGATTGACGAACTACGTCACGTCCATTGAAGCGCGATCTTGGGCACTGCAGATGCCGTATGCATCTGCACGCATCATGCGCCTGGCAACAAGACCTATTTTTAGCCACCGTATGCACTGACCGCCTACTGTGTACGCACGTGGAGCACTCTGTGTGGAAATTAGCCAATCAGCTTTCTTTATTTTTCACTGAGAAATTGAACTTCGAACCCAACCCGCAGCATGCATGTACATCGCGCGCGGCCTGTGACCGCGTGGTGTACAGGCTTAAACATGATTTAAACGTGCGTAGACATGTATGTACGTAAGATCATTACTTCATGGGGAATACCCTTCCGTAAAATACAAGCACAGAAATCATTGGGGAGGAGCGAAGATATCGCGTACGCCTACGCTAGCACTGTAGCTAAGCAACAGGCGCATGGTGTGGGCTCATTAACTGGTCGTACGCGTACCCAGCTGATTCGGCAAAAGTGTGCTACGCTGTGTACCATATTTTCTGCTGCAGTTCCCAAAAATTGTCCTAAAATTTCACCGATTTTGCAGGCCTATATCTCTGGATTGAAACATCGAGAGGAAGTGATATTTGACAGAGGTATTATGTGAATATTAATTTTATCAAATCTGTAGTTTTTTTCCTCAAAATTTTTGTAGATTTAAAAATAATTTATCCTTCAGTCACCCTAATATGGGATATGTTTCTCATTTTAGTAACCCACATGTGAGGAAACACCATTTTTGCTTGTTGCCCAAAACATTTTTGTACTCTGTCATTTCATATACTCATTTGGCTGAAAAGGTCAGTACGGCATCATTAGACCTTATTGTATAAGAAAGCTACACAGAATAAAAACATACAATGAAAACTGGATTTCATTCAGACATTGCAACAGGTCAAAATCGACATCACCTATTAATCTCTGTATTCTGTCCTTTTGTTGGTAGCTGTTCGAGTGAAACGTGGTCAACAGTCCCCATTGTTGATGTATGCGGAAGCCCTGATGTCTTCCGTGCCAGCGATTGGTGTGCCGCCTAATGCCGACACTACGTTAGAATGTGTGAAGAGCGCCCTCAGTGAAGATCGACTGGACATTGTGACACACTGGATAGCAAAGAATTGGTACGTATCTATGTCACAATTCTTATTGTATTATTGGCATAGACGTTACATGAGAGGAGGAACAGAATTAACCATTCTATTAACCCGTGGGAAACGATTTGATTTCACTATAACACGCATTTTCCATAGACCCAACACGAGTTAACTCATACGTAGTCTCCAAAGGGTTAAAATGTTTATTTTCACTTGTCACTTACTATAAACTGTAATTTCAGGTTGAAGTAAAATATGATGTCCCTGTGAATGTAAGATCATTCTGTACAAGTGTTGCAACTGTGAGTTTCAAATTAGTTTGGAAGATATTTGCCACCTTAAAACTTGTGTACAAGATATAATTTGGAAGTTAACAGAATGAAGGGAGTGATTATCATATCTTGAAAAAAGAAAGGATACATCACAGATTAAATCGTGCAGTTTGTTTATTTCTGATGCTTATCACACCACTCAAACTAAAATGCATGCATTTTGATGACATTTGCTACCAAAGGAAGTGGTTATCATATCTGGAAAAAAGAAAGGATACATCACAGATTAAATCATGCAGTTTGTTTATTTCTGATGCTAATCACACCACTCAAACTAAAATGCATGTATTTTGATGACATTTGCCAGCAACTTTGCATAAACTTAAATGATTTTTCACACATTTGCATTAACAAGTGTAAATATATGTCTACGCTACAGGATTTGTAGTTGTTATTTTAACTAAAATTTAATTCATGTGCAATTAGTAGAAGTAGTTTGACATTTTCTAGTTAATTTGTGACAAAAGAGAGTGACCAATGAAGGACCCTTGTCATAATATAAACTCTAATTTACAAATTTAGTCGTGTAAATCTTACAAGTTATATGTACAGAGTTTAAGTATACTTTTTTTTTATTCTGTACAGGTTGACCTTTTCTGAACCTCTGGGCCACCTCCTCTACAACTATGCCCAGGGCAGAGGTCAGCAGGTCAGGGGTCAAGATGTGGTGAGCCAGTGCCTGCCCCTGGCCCAGGCCGTTTACATCAGAGTGGGAGCGCACATCCAGGCAGCAGTGTGCATGTGTAGACAGGGCCGGGTGCATGCCATGCTGGAGTATGCACAGTCTGTCAATTTTAGCAGAGGTAAAGTGGAGCCTGTATTTGGCTGAAAATGATCATAATTGTTGTAAAATGGTTACTATTATGTTTTATAACCTTAGTCTAGGCATTACAGGTAGATGTATGGCATTGGCAAAATAGGTGAAGAAATAAAAATGATTATATAAAAATGAATAAAATGAAGGAAAAAATAAGTGAAGTAAAAAGATGAATAAATAAATAAAATATTTGAAATTATTTTCGAGTTCAGAATATTGTATTATACGCCAATTGAAGATGATTTCATTTCGCTATAAAAGTCATTTTCCATAGACCCCAATACGAGTTAACTCGTACTTAGTCTCTGACAGATTAAGGTGATACATGCACCAAGCAGCATTATTCACTGCATGAATGATTGCTGTAAAATATGTTTTTCTTCATTCCTGCTTAAATAATGTCAAAGGTATGAAAACTGAAATATGCTATCTGTGCTGTAGACACTGTTTGGAATAACATAGGAATGTAATAAAAATAATCACGTAGGTTCTATATCAAAATTGCTATCAACCTGTCTGTAGTTGCCACTTTCTCACATTTGTTGTTTCCCTGAGTGGCTGCTGTAGGCAGGTGTGACTGTATTTGGAATGTCAATCATTCTATTCTTTTCACAGATGCCTACATTGGTGTCTTAGTTGCTTGTCCCTCCCTCCTTAGCCAGTCCTGGTCCAGCCTAGTGGGTACTCCTCCAAGCCGGTCCTGTCTGTCGGGTCAGTGGTCAGTGCCCTGCTGAGAAATGACCACCACCAGATTGGGGTGGAGCTGCTGGACAAAATCCATGCCAGCATTAAAACTGGTAAGATCATGGCAATTTCAGTCATAAAAAACAGCAATAACATAATTCAAAGGCATCATTTGAACAATATATGCCCTTGTAAATATCTGAGTTTCATAATCCTCCATGTTATGATTGTGTCTGTTAAGGTCTAAAATGAAGTGTTAAAAAATCCATTCTATGGACAGCCAAAAAATCAAATGAAAGCAATCAACATGATATTGGGGATAGACATCCGCTCTTCAACACAGTGTTGAATCAAAAGCTTCAATATTTTGGTCACATTGCGAGGAGAGATGGAAAAAATCTGGAGAAAGCTATCATGCTTGAAAAAAATAGAAAGAAAGAGAAACAGAGGAAGGAAAACACTCAGGTGGTCTGATGGCATTGCTTCCATAACTAACATGTCAGTATACCGCTGCTACTCGAACTCTCAGTGTCGTCACAAATGGAGAGCCTTCATCTCTGGGGTCACGAGTACTCATTTATCAGTAAAACGATGACGACGATGACTGTTTAACATTGTGGAAGCTTAACTTTAACAATGATCAAATCTCGATATCTGAACTATGTGATATTGTTTGTATAGACATATAAATGACCTGGAATGCTTACATTAAAGTTGTCAAAATTATGCTGACTGGCAAAATATGTAGGGACAAATATCACCCATGATTAAAGCATCTGGCCCACTCGCCCACTCCTAATTGTAACACAGTGGTTTATGGGTGAAATGGGCATAGCAAAATTGGATACTCACAGATTTGCACTGTTTTAAAGCTTTAAATGATGTTTTGAAGTACAATTTTTTTCATTCTAGTAAATGTCTTTAAAATATCCTGAACTGTCCACGCATCAAACAATAAGCTAGTAACAGTTAAGTCTCATGCACTACATTACCGTATAAATGAACAAATACACATATACTCAGTATTTTTTTTTTATTGAGGCAGATTTTAGCATGTCTACAACATTGAAAGAGCAATGCAGTCACTTTCTCTTGAAGTGTATGATACTTGAAAATGATTTTCTTTGTGAACTCTTTGTACTCTTTAGGTTTGTGATGAATTCAGAATATATTTCTAATCTTTATTCCTATAATGTACTAGGTTCCAACGAGCTGCGACTCAAAGACTTAGTCTTCAACGACACGGACACCAAGACCGACATCTGGCACCAAATCATTCGGACCTGTCATGATAGCGGTTCCTACGATGTGGGACTAGAACTTCTGGCTGCAGTCACAGTCCTCCAAGCCATCCAGAAAGTGGGAGAGACAGCCTGATATACAGGATACCAATAATACATGGTTCATACAGAGCATCTCAAAAAAAAAATTATACCATTTTGATTTTGAATAAGAAGTATAAAGTGGTTTTTAATGGGACTCTTGTCCCTTAAAATACACATCTGGAAATTTTACTCTTAAAGTCTGGTTTCAATACGATGATCATAACAGTCACAGTGGCAGTTTTACTGAATTTCAGATTTTTCGATCCGGCAAGTGGATGATGTGTTCAATATGTCCTCCATTCTGGCAGGCATTGAATCTCTTGTGCAGCAAGTCTACCTGCTGGATTTTTTTTCAAATTAAGCACAATTCCATGATATCTGAAGTTTTTCACGTTGTAGAGACTCCCACTCTTACTGGGTGGATTTTGTATATTGATATGTCTGGCATACTGCCGCTGTGTCTTCTCAATCGACTCGATCGATAGGTACAGTTAGGCTACTTTTGTTCGTTGCCCCCTGGTGAACACCATCTAAATAATTCCAAGAAATAAAGCACACAGACAAAAACAAAATGGTATAAAGTTTTTGGGGACGCCCTTTTTTTCATAAAGTTGTCATTCAATCATAACCCAACTATGCAATCAATATAAGATTTTAAGATTTTAAGATGCCATGGGTGGAGAGTAAGGGAGGGGGGGGAGGAGGGGGCACACTCAATGTTATATTGTACGGTAGGTATGTTCCATGGAGATATCCCCCATTTTCAGCCTGTTCAGATTCATATCACTTTTCACAAAATAATAAAAAATCCCTCGTACTGGACTATTACAATTTCATTTGTAGGGTTATTTATAAATGAATAAATATTTTCCAGAAGTTTAATAAAGACTGCTTTGTATCAAATTCATTGATGGTAAAATCATGTGAAATGTCATAGTACATAAAAATCTACAAAACATAACAAATATAGGCAAAAATGATGTCTCTGTTGTTAATTTTAAGTTATGGGATAAAAACAGAACAATATTAATTAATTGATAATGATGATATATTGTGTTTATGATTGATAATTATTCATCTTTATGTGTTTATAATATTCAATACATGCATGATTTTGGATATGGTTGAAACAGTGTTGACTGCTATGCATAAGTTAAAGATTGTGTCAGGGATGTGCAAGTCCATTACTTCCCTTCATTATCAATACCAAATGGTACGTAGTTTAGTACTTACAAATGGTGTGTTGAAAGTCTGAGATCCATACGTCATGAATTTGTTGTTTTATGAGAAAAACTAATAACGACATGTTACCAGAAAGTTGTTCTTTCTGTGAGTTTCAATTTTGCTCCAACTGCGAATCGCGGTTACTGTGCACCATAGCAAGACCAGCGCAGCCCTCTGATTGGTTAACGGCTATCCCCTGCGCAGCCTTTGGCTAACGGCTGATCGGACCATTTTGGAACGGCACGTGCACGTTTGACGTCGCGGATTTTTTGAATTTGCTCCTGAGCAATTTGAAAAAGGATGAAGTTTAACCGTCCAGATTTTCACCAAAACTCAATATTTTACCCCAAGTCTCTATGAGAGGTGTTTATTTATATTAATCTTCACATTGGATATGATTTCAGCTGATTTGATTCATATAGATGTTTTTTGATGTGCAAATCAATGACACAATCTTTAAGGCTGAACCCACAATGCATACAGCAGAAGAAACCCTTTTGTGACAGGAAGCAAGGTGATGGTCAACTACTTCACGTGGCAATTAAACAGCTAGTTAACTTTGCTGTGCCTTCAGCACCCTTATGTGTGGAGGCATAAAACTTACATTTCTTGGGTGGCAGGAAGTTCAGTATCTTTAATGAATTAATTAAGTTAATGGTTTCTTAACTTGATCTTATGCCCTATAAAGAGTTTCTTGATGAGTCACGGTAGACATATAGGCTTATCAATTGATTAATGTACTCTTCTTACTAGCATCAGTCACTGTGACTTCATCCAGATTGCAACTTTGAGTGAGTCCAATTTGCCCTGTCTCTTTTGTTAAAAGCAATTGAAGACTATAGAATAAGAAGTACTTAAGTCACAGTTTGACGAAATTGAGTTAGTAATTGTGTCAGAGTCGTTACATGCCGGGAAATATTTTGACAAAATTTTGGTCAATATGACTCTTCCCTAGTAGGGGTCAGGGGAGGGGTCAACCGGGATCAAATTTTTAACTTGGTCTTATTTCTTCA
Source organism: Eucidaris tribuloides (assembly GCA_001188425.1). Classification (NCBI taxonomy): domain Eukaryota; kingdom Metazoa; phylum Echinodermata; class Echinoidea; order Cidaroida; family Cidaridae; genus Eucidaris; species Eucidaris tribuloides. Next base: position 19,970 of record JZLH01S0048622.1, read on the forward strand.
AAATATATCTCAAATTACTCAACCAGTTACAAGGATTAAGAAAATATATTTATTATGTATTTTGTGCTTTGTTGATGAGATATGGGGTCACTACCGGTCAAAGGTCAAATGAGGTCAAATTTCAAACCATCCAAATTCAACAAATTGCATATCAAATTGTTTGTCTTAGTGAGGACATTCCAAAAATATATACAATTAAGTGTTTTTGACATTCATTTATCTGAGAAATGCATTTGCCGACGAAGAAGTAATGTCCACAATATTGATTATTAATTATTGGAAATCGACAAGTGTGACAATGTTTGTTTTTGTCCTATATTCATCTTTTATTGTGTCAATTAACTTCACCAAGTTTGGATGTACAATTCAAACAATTGTGATCTGTAGACAAATTTGAAAACTTTGAGCCTTTGTTTCTCAAAAGTAGTATTATGTGACTTCAGTACTTCTTGTTCTACAGTCTTCAATTTTGAAGCATATCATTTGAGAGCCAGTACTACTCCTGATGGACTTGAATGCTGTGTCCACGTCATGTAATATTCTCTTTTTTTTTTTATTTATGTTTTTATTGATAAGTCATGTAATATTCTCTTACAATTTGACAAGTTGGCAAATGGTTCCTAGTTGTTTTCTCAGTTTCGTACTGCGTAAGGTTTCAGGTTATTTTGCCTCCCATTACACACTGCAGATTGTTACGATGTCAGTAGCTCTGATGTGGTCCATCGAGTTGTAAAAAGACCTGGTGAACTCTAATTTGTTTTTTCCATTTATGTGGGCCAGATTCCATTTGTCCAGCACTAGCAGTAACCGGCAATCCAACTCCCTACTAAGGGAACTATATTCCCCTTTTTCCAATGAGATCTAACCGTGTCAGGCTAGGAGAGTTCTTTATTGAGGTGTGTCAAAGAATTCATAATTGCAGTCTTGTTCATTCTTCACTATGGAGCCTTCAAGAGGCTTTTTTTCAATCTTTTTTTCTGCAGAATGACATTTGCTCTATTGGTATATGTATCCAGCGGATGCATAGCACATAAAAAAGAGTTAATACTTCTGTCAGCTGTTTCTTTCACCCTTTGGTCAACTGTAGTGTTAGTTGCATGTCTGTCACTTGTATTCCATACACTTTAAATGAAGTCGTACAGAACTTCCTGCCAACACGTGATATATATTTTTTTTATGCCTCCGCCCCGTAAGGGAGCCGGAGGCATTATGTTTTCGGGTTGTCCGTCAGTACGTCCGTGCGTCGTTGCGTGGGCAATGCGTTCACATTTTTTGAACAGATTTTGAACAGTACCGCTGGAGGGATTTTAATGATACTTGGACCAAGGATGGACCACTAGGCTAAGGATGAATGATTAGATTTTGGGACAAATCGTTCAAGGGTCAAGGTCAATGAAATTTGTCCCAAAATGCCATTTTCTGCCTATAACTCCAGTTAGGAGTGCTCGCTGTTGATATAAATTGGTGGTTAGGTTAAGAAACAAAAGAAAAATATTTTGGTAGAGTAACAGGGGTCAAAGGTCCAGGTCAAGGGTCAAAGGTCAATGAACTTTGTCCCAAAATGTCATTTTCTGCCTATAACTTCAGTTATTAGTTCTAACTGTTGATGTAATTTGGCAGTTAGGTTCAAAACCAAAAAACAAATATTTTGGTAGAGTTACAGGGGTCAAAAGTCAAGGTCATGGGTCAAAGGTCAAAGGTCAATGAACTTTGTCCCAAAATGTCATTTTCTGCCTATAACTTCAGTTAGGAGTGCTCACTGTTGATGTAATTTGGTGGTTAGGTTCAAAACCAAAAAACAAATATTTTGGTAGAGTTACAGGGGTCAAAGGTCAAGGTCAAGGGTCAAAGGTCAATGAACTTTGTGCCAAACCTACAGTATAACTTCAGTTAGGAGTGCTAACTGTTGATATAATTATGTTGTTAGCTGCTACATGTGGGCGCACTGGGCGGAGACATACCCATTGACTGCGCGCAGTCGAACTTCTCTAGTTTACATCAAGTTTTAGTTCTCAAAGCAAGAAAATTCACTAGTACAGACAATGTTGTAATGGATTAAGGGCATTACATACAGCAAAGGAACTGAGGTGCGAAATCTGACATCCGCGATGCCACCCAACATAGATACCAGATGCGGTGCCGAGCCCGAACATTCTGGATATCATTTAAACACAAAACAATTCCTAGAAACATATACCTTTAACATAGAGAGTGCCAAACTCAACACCACATCCAGCATCCATGCAGGGCAATACCATGGGTTCCAAAACAAACACCTCCAGCATGCAGTGTATGCATTAATGAATTACATAATTATTTAGTGTAGACAGTATATTTCAAAATATTTGAACGTTTCTCCATTTATCTAGAAATACGGGTAAGATAAATTTATCATGCTTATAGGAAAAAGTGCGTTCAATTTCATATTTCAATGCTGCTTCAAATGATATACTCCATGTACTCTATACCACTTTTACCTGCCTGTTGTCACAAGCCTGTTTAGAAGGTTCCTGTCTATCTTGGGACTTCAATTTTGTGAGATGACCAAATGATCTTCCATGGTTCATCAAATTAAGTGTTACATCATTCACCTTTAAACCCCTCTGTGTATGCTATGTCTTTTGAATTCTTCACAAATTTTCCTGGCATTTTTTTCTCTTCTGTGGTGAATATCTTGCATTTTCGAGCAGGGAAGAATGATTGTGGTGTCCTCTAGAAGACGATTTGGTGGTTAGCTCCTTAGACTTGTAGATATCTCCACATGTGTACAGACCAAGCCTGGACATGTTACTCTGTGATTCCATATAACCAAATTGAGGCTGATCTGTGGACAAATGTTCCACTAGCTCTTCTAAAACTGACATTTTTGATAAATATTCTATCAAGTTCTAAAAAATATGACTCAATATACCTATGTATAGAAATTTAAACAAAAAGGAAGAACATTGCAGAACATGAACTGTTTTGTTCAGAATAAATGCTACACATACACTGTAACAAAAATGTGTTGATGTCAGTTATAGCTTTTGCCATGATATATGTGCGAGTGCTACAATGATCAATAAAAGGGAGCAGGTGGATTCATTTATACTTCAGTGGCTAAAAAAAGAACTGATGTATCTGAAAACAATCTAAAAAATACTATTATGTTGTGAGTTCTTAACATTGCCTCTTTTGATAGATGGTACTTGACATCTTTGATAAACATGTATTGACAGATTTGTGACAAAAAAAAATTGAACGAGCGGTACTTACTCCGATAGAACAACTTTATATTGCTTATTGCGATAGATACCTGACATCCTTGATAAACAATCATTCATACATTTTTTTTTCTGATAAAAACCAAATTAAACATTTAGATCTTATTTTGCTTACCTTATCTGCAAGAAACTTTCACATTTTTCAGGGGATAAATGGGATTGTCATGGATATGAAATCAGCAGCTTTATTCTGTTACACACTTTGATGTGACAGTGACAAAAACACTAAACATTTTGACAATGAGTGCCTATGACTGCTATTAGGGGCATGTGTCACTCACATTAGAAAACTAGATCAGTTTGACAGATCTGAAGGGTTAGACCTCATTGAATTACTTTATTGGGTACCATCCCTGGTGGATCTCTGATGTCTCATGAGTTATATTTACTCCAAAAAATTGTACATATATTGTAAAAATTGAAAGTATCTGATAACCTCTTTATATCGAGAATCGTCAGATTGTTGGAGGTTGTCGCTGAGCAGAAAATACAGGTCGAAGTGATCTTCCTGTCTTTCACAGAAGTCTTGAAGGTACTCTGCTGCTTCTCTGGTATGCTTCCGAGCGTGAGACTTGTGAACATCCTTCAAGCATGCCTTGGCGCTGTAAATCCGTTTCTGTCCTCCTGATGCCTTGCCTGGATCTGGTACTGTTTGTGGAAACGGGTTCCTTGTGGCTGATGACAGAGTGGGCTGGATGGGTTGCTGGGTCAAGGGGAGTGGCTGGGCCTGGGGCTGGGGTCCTTGTACCTGAGCAGGATTAGAAGAGAAAGAATTGTTTAGATATTTGTATGGACTCGTAAATAATAATATGCAAGTTGTCACAAAAACAGGCACATCATATAACAGCTTGAGAAAGAACAGATAATGGAAAGCCTTTGTATTCAATATAGAAACATGTATATATGATTGCGTATCATATTGATTAAAAAAACCCCACAAATCATGATTGCTTTGTCCAAGTTAATCAAAGCATGCATGTACAATCATGTTCATGTTTTTGTCACAGTAATTATAGTAACCCTCCGCCGTCCCCACCTTCCCCCCCCCCCCAAAAAAAATGAAGATTAATAGCTCTAAAATAACAAAAAAAAGGGCAGCTAATATATTAAAGTTTCATACAATGTATTTTCTCTACATTTCTATTTGTCTTTTATTTCTTTAGTGAAAAATATGAAGAATAGTATTCCACAATGACAGTCCTAAAAAAAGAGAATAGATCATGTTTTTTGAATTGTTGGCAAGTGAATGTTTCCAAGCATATCTAGTATGTTTATTATGTATATTCGCTCAGCTCAGCACTCCAAAGGCAAAGTGTTTTTCCAGACGATTAATGAATGTTCTAGATATTTGGGTTTTTTTTTACTGTTAAATGAAGGAAGAATAATTTGTATTGTTGTTCCTGTGGTGAGGTTAATGCATTCATGCCATTTCACAGATCTACACTTTTGACAGGGACATATACTGATTCACATGTTGTATTACAAACTACTGCTTTATAATTATGATTGGATTGTCTTTTCCCTCACTGTCTTGGCAGAAGCAAAAAAATTTTTTTTTCTGCTATGGCAGGCAACATCAATGACGTCCGCAATGTCTGACATTGGAACTTGGTGTCACACGATGGCCACAACTTCATGTGCTACCTGTTTTAGGTAGTCTTCCTTCCTTTGCATTGATAAGCGGCTCCTCCTGTGGGTCACATACCCCTGATTTTCATAGCTAGGCCGCAAACGAACAATGTGGTCATGAACTACAATTCAAAATAGTGAAACTTTTAAATAACAATTATTATGCAAATTTATGCAAATTTATGCGATAGGAACGAAAAGATGCCACTTCAACATTCCACAGCACATTCTGATTTTGTTTGCTTTATCTAAAAGGGCTTGATAGGGGGCTTCCACACTTTTGCACAGAATTCTGAAATTCATTAATAATGCAAATTTATGTCAATTTATTCAAAATTAGCGGAAAATGCTACTTGCAGCAGTGTAACCTTCCACCTTAACTTATCACCAGTTGTTTGCTATGTCACTGCATTATAATAAAATACTAATAATTAAAGAATGAATTTCTCATATTTGTATAATTCAAAATGAACCATCACATGTTACAAACATTCATGCCATTCCACAGATCTACACTTTCTTAGGGGACATATATAATGCACCAAGTACTAACTGATTCACGTGTTGCATTACAAACTACTGATTTATTCCTGTGGATTATCTTTTCGCAAACCTTCTTGACAGAAGCAAAATATATCTTTTCTGCTACTGCAGGCAACATCAATTATGTCGACAATGCCGGACATGGGCACCTGATGCCACACGGTAGCTACGATTTCCCGTGCCACGTGTCTCAGATACACATCTTTTGTCATTTGCATGGTGTTCTGAGGTTCCTCTGTGGGGTTGTGAATTCCCATCACTTTCAGTGCCACACCACACACAAATGATGTCGTGATGAACTGTGATATAAGATAGTGGAAGTTTTAGATAACGGTCAAAGGGAGTAAAACATTGTTAGCTTCAAGAACATTTGAGCATGGATGAACTCCTACAATCTGCCTTCACAACAGTTTGTGACAATTGCTGTGTCTGCTATGAAAGATGTTGACCTTGTGATTATCCTCTCACAGCATCAAAACTAATGCTAACCAGATAGGCCTAATTTGCCTCATTTGTAACAACAACATGGTCAATATTTTAATATAACGTGGGTCACACCAACACAATCTAATACATACTAACATTTAATACATCACTTATGGTCTCATTTGTAACAACAACTAACATTTAATACATCACTTATGACAGGCAACCTTTATCCAGCAAGTGCATTTTTTTAACCCTAAATTGCATAACTGAATTGAAATGAAGTCCAACTCAAAAATTTACAGCCTATAGTATGAAAAAGGAAATTACTAGTATTCAGTTTCAATTTCGTTTTATTTATTATTCAATACATTTAAAAAAAAATACAAATATTCAAATACAAAAAAGATTTACACATACATATATATATAAATACACAATTATTCCAAAATGACAGTTGTAAAATAAAACGGGAATCAAAGTAAAGGCAAATAAATGCTTGAAAGAAAATAAGATCCCTTAAATGATAAATTTGTTGTCTGAACTAAGCACACACACACACACACACACACACACAAAGTATGTCTTGTTATGTGTTTTTGCGAAATGATACCCATTTCAAACAAGCATTGGCAGTGCAATACCTGGCCCAATGGTAAGAAACTACATTAAATTCTGTGATTGTAATGACAATTGACCTGAAATTGATGATTGAGTACATAAAATAAAAATATTAAAGATAACCTAAATGAATTAAACCCTACCATGCCGGCCATATCGTTTCCCCAGTACTGGGTACCAGGTATTCATTTTCAGGTATCCTAGCCAGCATGGATCCCTAATGTTCTAAGTGAACTAATGATGATTCGGGGGGAAACAGAGGCTACAACGTTCGCAGGGCACTGAATCCCCACTATGGGATGGGGGTGCGTACAACTAGACTAACATTGAGCTATTTACAATATAGATATGTACAACATATTTACAAGGATTGGTTAGGTGTATAACCAATATAATTCCCTCCTGCATGGAAATTTATACATATTTTTTTCCTTAATACCTAATACCAT
>JZLH01S0048637.1:0-10442 GCA_001188425.1 Eucidaris tribuloides
TACAAACTACTGCAGAGACTGACACGGGATCTGCAGCAATATCATTGAACACAATTTCTCAATTTGTGCCATCTAAGTACAAAATATTGCTACACATTACATCTTTGGTATTAAGATTTTTTCCATATATCTGGTGTAGGAAGCTGTATAATTTTGTATACAATATACTCCACTATCCATAAATATATGCTCAAATGATGTAAAAACTAATATAATTGAAACTGTGAACAAAAAACAAACACACACACACACAGAATAAAGACACAAACAGACACATACATACATAACAGACAGATACACACATGCACACAGACACAAACGCACCACAGTCTCATTTGCTGTCAAACTTTTAACTTAATTTCAGTCTGAAATAGAAATAAAATATGAATCTAAACAACCGCAAACAAAGATGTCAAACCAATTTTCACGGTAATTGTATAGTGCTTAACCATTAAGGAAAATACAGCATCTTTGGGGATTGCTGTAGATTGAGTTGCGTATCATTTGCTGGCTGTCGTGAACTTGTCAGCGTTGACAATGTATTTTGAGATAATTACAGTAACATGTTGGAGAGTTCCATTTCAAACTTATCCACATGCTGAATAGAGCATATTATTACAGAAAATGTCATGTCAGATTTGCAAATCGGGCACAATGGAAGATCGAGTCAACATTCATGAAGTCAGCGGTACAAAAAACTGAAATTCACTGAAAAAAAGCTTAAAGTGGCTGTTTCTTGTGTTGTCCCAGCCAGATGTAGACCTCAAGCAGGCTGGCTCTGATATTACCACCAGTATGTTAAAAGTTGACACTATCAGAAGAAGGTACCATCGTTTGCAATGTGTGGTCATAGTCTTGATTCTCAGAACTAGAGCAACACTTGTAATCAAAACAATGATACATGACATTCGAAAACGGGCTGGAATTGATAATATTACCGATAACTTTCTATTTAACCTATTTCTTATAGGTGAAAACCAATATGCCTTTTTGTAAACATTATTTCAATTTATGGTTATTTTCTTCTACGAGGACATAGTGATGAACAATGAAGTGTACAATTGTACCTGTTCAGGGCTCCAAACATTTCATGATAACAAAATTCCCTGAGTTTTTCCTACTGGAAATTAAAAATACCATACCAGTATTATCAGTTTTACCTTCATGTACATGTATTCCTTGCTTTGCCCACGCCTTTCTGGCCTTATATGCATACCAAAGACACGAGGCGAGCAAGTTGGACCAAAAAGTCAGACAAAATGCCCTGATTTTCCTCTGATTAGAGGAACTTTTCTCACATTCCCTGACTTTTCCTTGGATGGAAAAAGGAGCAGTCATTTTCCAGGTTTTCCCTGTTGTCCAGGTAGGCTGGGAACCATGCTGTTACAGGTGTGACCTTGGCCTTGCACAACATCACAATGCTCCCTAGTTCTTCCCCCACCCCAGATGAGTCTAGATGAACTATGAATGAGTCTATCAGCCAATATTCCAGAACTGTAAAGTTTCATTACCGTTTCTACATTTTTGAAGCGTGTAAAAATGCATCATTGCAATATTAGCAAGCATTAATTCCACAAATAAATCAAGGGTCATTTTAAAAATCCCTTAAAGGGCAGTAACATGATTGGGAGAAACAAAAAATGCCTCTTGAACCAAAGTGGTTGAGAGATATATCAATGGATACACCAGCTGGAGTGTATCTCTTGGCTGGAAGGACTTATCTTGACTTTGTTTACTTAAGCCAAATGAACATAGCATGAACATACTAGCATTTTGTTTCTCTTGAGCCCTGATAAAAATACATTCCATAGAACCTACACAACAAATTTGTCTGACACAAGGCATACAGATAGAAGTTACTTCAGAACGAGTCAACTTTTGACTACCAAATTTTCACCGTAGAATCCTTGCACAGTTCATTTGATTCTAGAATAGGTTTAACCCAAGTTGAGAACTACCCCCAATCATGTCATTTACCTTTAAATAATTTTCCCTGACTTTCCAGCAGGAACTGATGAATTGTATTTTCAACTTTTCCAACTTTCCAGAAATTCCCTGACCCATATGACCCCTGACAACTGCACTGCACTGCATTTGTGGGTACCAAGTGTGAAAATAAGTTAAGTTCACGAAATGCAGTCATCAATCACAATTTTACTTGTTGACTTTTTCCTTGTAGTTCCAGGCAAACTTGTAGTGGCTGCCGTACTGCGGTCTCTGACCAGTGATGAGACACTGCATGACCCACTCCGTCGACACGGCCGGGATGGCCAGCTGCTGGGCACGGTGCAGCACATGGCGGGGGCAGGTCGGGTCCGTTACGACCACGTCACAGTTGATTGGGACTCCTATGAAAAAAAGGAAAAGACAAATTGTGTTTATACAGAAGATAATGAGTAACTTTGTTTTGTTTGTGTTCGGTATGCCAAGAAACATGACGCTGAAGTCTATTATTTTGTAATAATAGCAAGTCCACTCTCCCATCAAACAAACAAACAAACAAACAAACAAGCTAATTAACAAGCACACCAAAATTAATATGCTAGAACTGTATCACTATATTGTCCATGAGTCTGTTTATAATCAAGCTCAAATTTACTCCACCCTGATATAGGGTCATTTACAACCAAATGTTACTAAGGTTTCAATATTCAACATGTTTCAAGTAGGTTCTAATGTACAAATAAGACTTCATGTATGTATGTCAAAAACACAAATACACACATACAAAAGAAGAACACACACAAAACAGATGAAATTTGGACTAGGTTTAAATTTCAAACTGTATCCCACTAATTATAACCAAATCAATCAATCAGCAACTCTTATCTGTGAGAAAAATTATTGTAGAAGTTGCTTACTTTAAAGATTGTGTCATCATTTGCACGTCAAAAAACACCTAATTGATTGAAATCTGTTGAAATCATATCCAATGTAAAGATTAATATAAATAAACACCTCTCATAGAGACTTGGGGTAAAATATTAAGTTTTGGTGAAAATCTGGACGGTTAAACTTCATCCTTTTTCAAATTACTCAGAAGCAATTTCAAAAAATCTGCGACGTCAAACGTGCACGTGCCGTTCCAAAATTGTCCGATCAGCCGTTAGCCAAAGGTCGTGCAGAGGTTAGCCTTTTAACCAATCAGTGCGTTCCGCTGGTCTTGCAATGATACACATAACCGCGATTCGCAGTTTGAGCAAAATTGAAACTCACGGAAAGAATAACATTCTGGTAACATGTCGTTATTAGTTTTTCTTTTAAAACAACAAATGCATGATGTATGGATCTCAAACTTTCAACACACCATTTGTAAGTACTAACTACCGTTTGGTATTGATAATGAAGGGAAGTAATGGACTTGCACATCCCTGACACAATCTTTAAACTAGTTACTCACTGGATAATAAAGCCCAAATTATGTGTATATGAACAGGGGCAGTATCACAAAACCAACCAAAGACCAACCACAGCTGTGGTTCTAGTTGGGCCGAAGTCTCCACGAAACAGACTCTAACTGTAACTCCAGCTCTAACTAGTTCACCGATAGTATCGGATAGCTATTGCCTAAAGCAACCTAATCTCCATTAGTATTGAGGTGAACATCCTGTGAACCATTCAAAATGTTCTTCTTTCTATGATATTTATTCAAATATTTCATGCGCGCAGAATTTCCAGACTTGGCTTTCGTCAAATACACCCTATTGCACTAATTAATAGCAAACCAAAACCTTGATTTTGAAATAATGAACACTTTATATTTTCCTATTTAATTAATGAAAATTCTACCCCGGATTTCATAGTCTAAACCTCATCCATTAATTTCACTTTTATTTTTGTTATTGTATTGAATTGTATAAATTTGACTTTAAATTGACTAATGTAACAAAAGCAAGTAGTCTTAATTATATTTGAAGAATGAACTCAAATTGAAACCTACATGTATATATAAAAATGTTCAATTGGGTCTGCAATGAAGGATAGGTATCATTAATTATGCAGTAGACGTACGGCACGGAGGTATTTATAGGCGTTTTTTCATTGCAGTCTCACACTTTATGTGAAGCATAAATTCTAATAATATTAATGATCTTCAATAACAGCAAAACTCATGCTTGCCATATGCACACTCTATACTCTTGTCCGTGAACCGTGGCTGAGAACAATAATTGAAGAGTATAGAATAAGAAGTACTTAAGTCACATTTTGAGCTAGAAATTAAGTTAGTGATTGTTTTGAAGTTGTTACATGCTGGGAAAATTTTTGACAAAATTTTGGTCAAATTGACCCTTCCCTAGTAGGGGTCAGGGGAGGGGTCAACTGGGGTCAGATTTTTAACTTGGTCTAATTTCTTCAAAATGTATCTCAAATTACTCGACTAGTTACAAGGATTAAGAAAATATACAATTTGTCACATATTTGTGCTTTGTTGATGAGATAATGGGGTCACTTCCGGTCAAAGTGTCAAATGAGGTCAAATTTTAAAACCAACGTCCAAATTGACAAATTGCAGTATCAGAAATTGTTCTGCGTCGTTATGAAGGACATTCCAAAAATATATAGCAATTAAGACACTACATAAACAGTGTGGAACCTTATTTAAAAAAGTTGTCAACCCTGCCTTTCTGACACAATCTGGTTAAGTGTTTGGATGGACAGATAACACCTGTTAGAACAGCAAAAGTTTGGAACGTTATGCTGTCACTAGTACAATATTGCAAATTCAAATTGGCAATTAATTTCTATCCCAGTGATAGGAAATTCCTGCCAACACAGGCGTCTATGGGGAGAAAGCCTGGAATTGGTCTCTCATTATGATTTTTACTTTAAAGACTACTGATCGTTTTCAAACTGCAATTTTTTCAGGGCTCATTTTTAGAGCATGTCAGGAGACACTGTAGCCATGGGGAATCATGCAGCTCAGATTTTTTTAACTAGAAACACTGTTAAACAGTGGCTTTAAGTGTTCATTCGAGAAATACACTTGTTTTCCTGAGACCCTTGTTTTTAGAAGAAGTACTCAAGTCCACAATATTGATTATTGATTACTGGAAATTGACAAGTGTGACAATGTTTGTTCTTGTCCTATATTCATCTTTTATTGTGTCAATTAACTTCACCAAGTTTGGATGTACAACTCAAACAATTGTGATCTGTAGACAACTTTGAAAACTTTGAGTCTTTGTTTCTCAAAATTAGTATTATGTGACTTCAGTACTTCTTATTCTGTACTCTTCAATTAAGAGTTGCTTCTTAGCCGACTTAGCATTTAGAGCTCATCTTAGAGGTGATTATTCCCAACTTGTGTTTTGAGACTCACAATGAAACCTAAATATGGCACTACGCTCACTGATCCCAATTAGTATGGTAGTTAGAGTTAGGTTGGTGTTGCGATACGGGCCCCTGGACACATGCTCATAGCTCACCTCCTTTTGTAAGTTCCACGACGCTTGGGAACCGTCTGACCATTTGGCAGCCGCCTGCTATCAGGATAGCTCTCCAGGTGTCTTGGATTTGTTCGTACTGTGAGATGATGAAAACCTTCAGACCAGACAGTATGCATCGATTGCCCTTCCTACCAACAAGGGAGACAAAGAAAAGTCCATTTAAAGAAACATATTGAGTACTTGTCACACAACATGACTTGAACCAGAAATTTGCTGTGTCCATAGGACACTGATCAGTAAACATTTCTTATTGATCATGTGGAAACCAATTTGCATGAGCTGTGACCTTTGACCTTTAGACTCTAAATTTGAACTTGACCTGTATTGTAGCGTCATCAACCCACACACCAAATAATATCAAAATCCATTAGATATTCATTAAGTTATTGTATGGAAACCAATTTACATATATAATGAGCTGTGACCTTTGACCTGCAGACTCTGAATTCAATCTTGACCTGTAGTTTAGTGTGTTCTATGTACATACCGACAATTTTTAAAATCTGCCTAATATTTATCAAGTTATCGTCTGGAAACCAATTAGGGGGACGGACAGATGGAAAGATGGATGGACAGAAGGACAGGTGCAATGCTTAATGTGCCCTCGAGACTTCGTCTGTGGGGCCATAACAAATTTTTATGAATGATAGAAATGCAGCATTATGAAGGTCAGCACAAAGCTACATGATAAGTTCTAGTTACTGATGTTATGAATGCACAGGTAATTTGCATAACAATATACCACAAGTCATTAAGAATATCAAGATTCATATCAATATTCATCCAAAGCCTTGGGGGGAAAAGTCAGTTTATGTGAGACAATTATTAAATAAGAATTGAATTAAATCATGGCTGTTTGACTAAATTTGAATTTATGCTTTTCTACACATACATGTACCATGTTCAATCTCCACAGTTCATTCCAAAATGTTTATAAGATTTTTAAAACCAAAACAAGACACTTCTCTTGATTTACTATTCCAAATCGCAATATTCAAACATAACATGGAAAATCGCAGTCAACTTACCATTCAATAATCTCGTTATTATGCACGCTTTCTCCGGCTGGCAAGAGATAGGCTCTGTAATTTTGCAGTTTGCCCTGAGAAACAACACACACAGATGTAATAATAACAATCTATTCGGAGTGTAAGAACATACAAACCACAATCATTATCCTGGTTCCAAACTATGTGGAGGAGCAAAAATTAAAATAACAGCAGCATTAACTTCCTCACCAACTGACTTTGGAATAGTTTTGCAATCAAATTTGACTATAGGAAAAATACAGATTTAGAAGCAGTCTTTAGTTTAAGTCATCCTGTTGCAGATGATATATCTCCTTATAAGGTCTATGGAAAATGCATGTTAAAGCAAACTCAAACTGTCTTCACTGGATAACTTGATTCTACAATTCAGAACAACACCGTGCAAGATATCTGCTGAGCTGTGAATAGTAATAGTTTGTGGCAAACAGCTTCTTGTCTTTTAGACAGTTCCTTATCGGATATTGTGGTGACAGGCAAGTTTTTTTTTTTTTGGCTTTCAAGAGGGTTCAATGTCTCATGGTTATAATATAATAATTCAATATTGGCATATGCTTACTTTTTCTCCTCAAGTAAACAAATTCAAGACAAGTTCTTCCAGAATGGATAAACTTGGACAAAGCAATTTGACCTGTTTGACCAAATTTATTCTTTGCTGAGCAGTCACTTGTGACTGAATATGAATGACCAATATAACACAAGAGAGTAAAATGATTTTATCCGACCTATCCAAGCCTTCAAATCTACTTGTGTGAAAAAGTAGGAGAAAAATAAGAGCAAAATTCTCAAAAAAGTAGGAAAAAAGGATCCGATCCAGCAAAGAAGGAGAAATGTGGAATATTTATAAGTAGTGTTTGGAGTAGTAACCCCAAAGAAAATGGATTGGCGAAAAAGCGGAAATATGCGGAAACAAATTTTCTTTCACCAACTGGTGATGATGGTAGTTACAATAGTCTCAGCAACAACCTGCAAAGACTACTAAACTCCAAACAAATATTAAACACAGTTTTTCTTGGACAAAAAGGAAAAAGTGGGAAAATAAGGATATTTAGGGGAAAATAGATAAATTCCACCTGATCATGCACTGTAATATGAAAATTTACTTTGGTGTCTATTGTGCTGGACAAATATGTTTCATCCTGCTTCTCCTCCCTCCTCTTCCTCCTCTCCTCTTCTTCTCTCTTCCTCCTCTCTGTCCTCCTCTCTTCCTCCTCCTTCTCTTCGTCGTTGTCGATCCTTCGTCTTCCTCCTCTTCCTCCTCCTCTCTCCTTCCTCGCTCCTCTTCCTCCTCTTTCTCTTCCTCCTCCTCTTCCTCCTCCTTCTCTTCCCCTTTCTCCTCCTCCTCTTCTTCCTCCTCCTGCTTCCCTTCTTCCTCCCTCTCCTTGCCTTTTCGTCTCCGCCTCTTCCCTCCTCCTCTTTCATCCTGCTCGTCTCGTCCTTCCTCCTTTTCATCGCCTCCGTCGTCTTCCTCCTCCTCCTTTTCTTCTCTTTCTCCTCCTCCTCTTCCCATTCTCCTCCCTCTCCTTGCTTTTTCATCCTCTCCTCCTCTTGCCTTTTCTCCTTCTTCCACTTCCTCCACTCCGTCTTTCTCTTTCACCTTTTTCCTCCTCTCTCGGTCATCCTCCTCTTCTGGCTCGTCCTCGTCCTCCTCCTTCTCTTTCTCCTCCGTCGTCCTCTTCTCCTATTCCTCCTCCTGCTCCTCCTGATTTCCTCCTCCTGTTACTCCTCCTCCTGTTCTCCTTGCCTCCTCTTCGGTGCGATGTCTTCTCACTCCTCTTCTTATTTTTCTCCTCGCTCCAACTCCACATCAATCTTCCATTATGCTCATCCTCTTCACATATAATATTAAGTCATTTGAAGTGTATGTAATTAATCTATGACTTATATTTTTGAAAATTTTAACTTTGTGTCTAATGTGCTTGACAGTAGAAAACTTATATCTAAGTACATGTCTGTTATTTGTTGTATAATTTGAAGGGATAATTACCATGATTTGCTGAAAAACCTTGAAAATGCTTTCAAGATTCTGATTGGTAGTTCTTTAAATGAGGTCAACATCTTGACCACAATCATTTTCACAGCAGAATCCCTGCGATAGCATTACTTGCTTTTAGAATAGTTTTACCTGCAAGGTGAGGTACTACCCTCCATCATGCTATTTCAAGTGATAGGCCTAACATGTTGGAGCTTCAATTTAAAAAAAAATGCTCAAAGTGATTTATATCTGAACTACATAGATAGTGTTCATATGGACAAATAAACACTAGAATAAAAAAGTGTTGGAAAGTTACACTGCAATGTGGCAAGTTATGCATTGAATAACACAATTACAACTCGGGGCGATGGTTTAAATAGCGTAGGTGTACACACCAGTAAGTCTATGGGAGAAAATAGCGCAAGTGGAATCCGATCAACTTACAGATTTTCACTTTTTAAAGCACTAAATAATCATTTTGAATACAATTTTCAGGGCGTTATTTTTAGACTTTATCAAAGAACAATAGGTAGCATTGTGGGAATCATGTTAGGCTCAGATTTTTTAACTGGTAAATGTTAAGCCAATGACCTTTAAAACATGACTTGAGAATACTTTTTATAGATCATACTTCATAATCTGCCTGTACTCACAAAAAATTTAGAAATACTGCCAGTACTTTGATTTATATTTCCATATCTTTTGGACTCATATTGCTTTCATATCATCACCAGATATTGCCCATGTGTTATTCCCATTCAGGCTAGAGTTTTAATTTATTTTGCTGCCAATTTGCCAGAAGTACACATCAGAAACTGCTACCTAATATCACAGTTATTGCGTCGTAGGTGTGTTTCCCTCTTAATGCTATATTCTGATTTGTCCGTTCCCAATTTGCAGAAGAGCAATCACAAAGTCTACCTTGGATGCCAAGCACATAATTGCCGGACAAAAAAGTACTTTTTGGCCTTGGCCTTCAGTATTGCCTGTGCATATCACATCTCGTGGAATCAGCGACCTGCTGCCAGAACTGTAAGTAATCTCATTTAAATAATGGAGAACCTTTTCCTGTTGCATTTCAGGTGCTGTTAAACACACTTTTCGGTTGTCAATATTGTTCGTGTCTTAATCTATGTATTTTTTGGGGGGATCGGGTACGCGGTTATATAAACTTGCAACAAGAACTAAACATTGTGCCACGTATAAAGCGCGATAAGTAATTGAATCAAATTGGACACAATATGAGTTCTGGCGTAATTTGCATCGAAAGCCTGTTTCAGTGACTTACGGTGTGTACCTGCTACAGAAGCAGCTTTCATCATCGTAAACAGTTTTAAACTCGGCTTCATTGTGCGGGATCAGTTGACTTTGAAAGATTTTCACCTCATAGGTACAAAGTAAGACGAGGAATGAGAAATATTACTTTTTATTCTTAGAAATTTTCCCCATAAAATAACAAATTATATTTCCTCATTGGCCTTCATCAGTAGTTGCAAAGGTGTTTACAATCAAAACATATGAATTAAAGTCATTTTCTGCATACCCATGGTCAGCAAGCCAGAGGCCTTCCTTCCTTAGTAGGACCATTTTTGTTTTGTTTATGTTTTGTTTTTTTTGCTGCCATGCTGGGCCTGCGCACACCCCTTAGTCCTCCAACATTGTCAACACATCTTGGCCTCTGTGTTGTAACCAGGTGTATGTCTGAATAGTTTGTTGCTGTTCAGTGTTCAGTTATTGAAGGGAACAAGTCGGTAGATTAAGTGGCTAAATCTATAATGCCTCAAAGAGACGCAGAATGCATTTGAATATTACAGTGTGAGTCAGATTATGGAAGTGAAACTCTATCCCAATACCTCTCAAAATAGGCGGGAAAGGAAAAAAAAAAAAAAAAATACAAATTTGTTTATCAGGGGAATGATTAGGGAGGCCTTTAACCTGTGTACGACTTTTCCTACTTTTTTGTGAAGATGACCT
>JZLH01S0048675.1:22693-42754 GCA_001188425.1 Eucidaris tribuloides
CATCCAATATGGAAAATGTGCCTCGTGAAACTAGTATGTCATACTGCCGGTTGGCCGTTATTTTTACTTTGTATACTCTGCTTTGAACGTTGTATAAGTACGTAAATGAAAACCACCAACTACCACCAAGCAAGCATTTTATGTAATTATCGCCTTGATAATATGAACATCAAGACTTGTTTTGAATAATATGAATTCTTCTGGCAAGCCTTTCCTTGCACGAAAAATATAATCTAAATGGTGTTCTTTGTGCCCGTTTTGAATAACCTTTGCCAGATCATTATCTCCTTCATACCAGCATCAATTGTCTATTGCCCCCCCCCAAAAAAGACTGTTGATATTCACAGCCCGCAGCGGGTGACGCAATGGTAGGTTTTCGAGGTAGCATACCGCCACAGCTGGGTTACACAAGAAGATTTGTCACTAGAGTTCCGCCAACTGCTGTGAACTGTACATCAAATTTTTCTATTGGCGATGCCCAAAATTTGCGGGCGAATAGCAAGAAAAAAAAAACACTGCGCAGCCGTATGTAACTTTGTAACGATCAAAAAAAATTCGAGTTGGTCGTCAGTCCGTTTCCATGGTAACAAAACAAGTTTTGACCGTTGTGGGTTATAGAAGCGAAATATTTCCGACTTTCTCATAACCAGCAGAGGGTTGATAACGATATTTGATGTGTCAGAGGCGTCGTTAGCTGGAAGCGGAGTGATAATGGTGGCATAAGAAAAACGCGCCCTCTCCCCATTGTAGGGAAGATTATTTTGAGGTCTTTTTGCGATAACGCAGCAATACGAAACTGTTTTTGTGATTTTATTCATTTTTCTTTTCTTTTCTTATTTTTTGGGGGGGGGGAGGAGGGGTGTCTTCTCCGTCAGTGCATGAATGATCCAGGGTCGATCCATGTTTCGGATGGGGGGGGGCGCAAAAGTGAAAAAATGCGCAAATTTTCGCGCGTGAAATATGGGCGGCGCAAATCGTAAAGCAAAGTTTGGCGCTGCAAAGCGCACCGACAAATCTGACACTTTTGTATTTTTACACCAGTATTTTTATGCCCGTGATTTAAATGGTTTTTTATAGTGGCTTCCAATGCTTTTCAAAAACATATATTTTTGCATGGCATATTAATGATTTTTTTTTCAGTTGTTAAAAATTATTGGGGGGCAACATCGATTGTTTTGCCCCCCGCCGATCGCATCCCCTCGCGCCCCCTATGAAAAACACGGATGCGACGCGCCTCTGAAGATTCAGTTGAGTACAGTCTCCATTTGAGTGCAATTGGTAAATTTAGCGTTGAGAAATATTAGATTTACCGTCAGCATGTATTTAATGTCTTTGGAATTTAATCTTAATAATAAATCATTGGCGCCGCCCCCCTCGCAAAACGCATGGTCTGCTTGATTGCGCCCAAAGAAATTAGCTCGCTTTCCATAACTGCCGATTCTTTGTATTTCCTCTCACTAAATAACTTTGGGATTAAACAAGAAAGAGCAATCACTTCTTCTCCGCCTCCCACCCACCGACCTCAGCACACCACACACACACACACACACACAACACAACACACACATCACACACACACACACACACACACACACACACAGCAGCACACACACACCATCACCACACACACACACACACACCACGCATCACACACACACACACCACGACACATACAGCATACACAACACAAATACAGTACATACACACACACACACGCACACACACACATACACACACATGCATACACACCCCACACACAAACACACACACACACAACTCACACACCCCACACACACACACACATACATACACACACACACAAAACACCCAAACCCACACCCACCACACCACCACACGCACACACACACCACACACTCTCTCTCACACACACACACACACGGCACACCACACACACCACATACATACACACACACATACACATACACAGCACACACAAATACGAGAATACCACACACATACAACATACATACACTGCACCAATCACACCACTCAGTTACTCCAACACACACACTCAACACCACAGGCACTCACATACACACACAGACACAACAAACAGGGCGCCAAGCACCAACAGGAACATGCAACACACACAAACATATGTGCGCCTTTTTCTGTGTCAGACAATATATGGAATGATTAATTCTGCGAATATATGAATTTTACCCAAATGAAAGGATGTATTTCGTAGTATTTCATTGTGAATTTACAATGCTCTCACCAGCATTCCGCTACGGCGTGTTGTAGCAAATAACCTTACAAGTTCGCAAGTTTATTTTTTTTAAGCAAGCTAAGGCAAAACTCGCCTTAATTATCAATGTCACTACTCAGCAACCAGTTTTTCTTTTAATTTTGTATCTGGTTCTCTGAGTTTAGGTGAATTTGGGCGACACAAACTGGGCAATCAAGTAGGTTTAGCAGCGTCAGCGGAACATTACACTCATAGCAAATAGTCGGCGGTCAGTTGCACAACGAATATACATTAGATTGATAAATGCTACGACAATGAAGAATTGTATGTTTGTAGATCAATGAAAGATTGTACGTGAGATGTCGAAAGACAAATGACTTTACAATTAATTTAACACATGAGACATTATTGTCAATGCAGGTATATAACTCAAAAGTTTAATTAATGCGCCAATGAAATGGCAATATGAACTGAACCTGTTTCTTCGATAGATAATGTAAATTTAGCATACGTTTACAATGAGCTCTGATGACAAAATTATACGTAACCGCAAATAATTAACGAATAAAGCTTGTAATCTACTTTATTACGAACTGAATAAATAAATATTGAAATTGGAAAGCATGATGTTATAATGCTAGAATTTTTTGCAAAAAAGATCATCAACTATATGAGTATTTTCTTTTAACAGAAAATCGATTCCCGATGTCCTCAGATTCTGTCCAGTCACGTTGGAAAGCGTTTTCTTTTTATAATTTTTCTCACCACTTATAGGTCGTGACTACGCCTGTTAACCAAAGTTTTAACGGCATTTAATCGCGTACAAAATTAATGATTAAGTAAATTAATTGGAATCTATCAAAAATGTGACAGATTGAACAAATGGATAGACTCTTAAACCAGAAAAGCATGTTGTCTGCGCAAATGTGAAATATCAATTACAGAAACTAACAAACCGTAAGACTACCTGAAAAAGTTAGTTTCGCAGCTTTTGAAAACAGTTGTAAGTAGCATTTGAAGGATTCTTCTGTTGGAAGACGATTCTAAAAAATGTTGTCATAGACTTTGCGAAAAGAAAATACCAGTTCTGAAAAACGTTCTGACTGTGCCTCACTGCTAACAATCTTTTGTTTGAGCTGTTTTACTTAATTATACCCTAATAAAATACTTCAAGAATAGAACTTATCACTTGCTTCATACAGTGTGTCTGGCAAAAATGTGGCCAGTAAAAACCGCCGCTCCTTTGGTAATTAGAAAAATGACTCTTGTGGGCATGATGCTTACGTCAACGTGAAGTGCATAGGCCTTGTTCAAATACCGTTAGTTCTGTTTAATTTGGGCTTGTCTTAATCTTAAGATACTTGTTATATGTTGAATAAGAAAGGGTAACATTGCATTGTGCCGTTTTTCTAAAAATCCGCTTTGTAAAATTGACGACAATTGTGATTCCACCCATTCTGTTGATTTCATTATATCTTGAAATTAAAGGCAAGCAAATTGAACAAAAACAAATGGCATTTGAAAGCTTAACTTCGCTCCTGATGTGTGATGGCAAGCTCATGTCACCAGGGTATTGTTCATGGCGAAGAGGGCGCTTTTAGCTTCAATTTTTTGAGACATGCTGGCAACACGTCAAAAAATTGTTCAGAGAAAAGCGCCGCTCTTTGGACAGTTAGAAAATACTATTGTGAGCAGCATGTTTAACGTCAACATTAGGGAGGCAACTTCTTAGCTTAAGAATGCTGTTTGTTTTGTTGATATTTGCTTGTTTTGATCTCGAGATATCTGTAAAAACAAAACGGCGGAATCACAATTGTGTCATTTTTACGGGAAAGAGGGCCTGATGGTATTGGCTGTAGTAAAAGTGAAACACATTTGTGATTTTACCCTTCGTGTTAACACTAAACATATCTAGGACTCAAACAAGCAAACTGAACAGAACAACGCATTTGATAGCTAAGATTCTGCCCTTGATGTGATGTAAGCATGACGTGCCACATAAATGTTTCTTATCATAGCTAAGAGGGCACTTTTGACTTGGGCACAATTTATTTTTAGAGCACACTGTATAATCACGCAACAATTCAACCACATAGTTTAGCAGGTGAAAGACATTTGTGAAAATTAAGTTCATTGACGTATGACGCCCTGACCATGTCAAAGATTTGTCCAAAGTAGCAAGGTTTTTGTCCTGGTCCCTTTTGTTTCAACGCAGTAGTCCTTGTTTCTGTAGTCAATTTCTGTGTTGTTGGATTTCCATATAGCAGAACAGATACAATGAACGAGCTAATCCGAAACATAATGGCCTTTTCCATGTTCCTGACCATTCGAATTAAACAAGTGACACGTGAAGGTGGCACAAGATAAAGCAACACCCATTTTCCCAGCTTAATCTAGAATTGGCTCTTTCTTTTCCCGGATACACTGCGTTAAGGTTTCGTTTTGGTAGAACTCGTGAAGCACGCCAACAGTACTTCCCAGTGTACAATATTGGCCGAACGCGGAACAATGGGCCTGACTCATCGTGATGGGTAGGAATGGATGGACACTGCCTTCAAAGCAATCTTGCAGTCTGATGATATCAATATAGAAAGGAAATTCTGAGAGCTTTGATTATAGGAATGAAGCTTAAACGATAAAAAATACTTTCCAGGCAACTCGTAACTTAACAATAGAACAAGACTGTTGATATTCACCCTGCAGCGGGTCGCGCAATGGTAGCGTTGACGCACTAATACCCCGAAGCGGGTTACGCCAAGAAAAACAAATTACACTAGGTTCCCGGGGGGGGGGCGCGCTGTTGTTAACTGTACGCTGTTCAAAGTTTCAGTGTGTTCCCAAAATTGCACACTGGGGACGACTCTATATTTTGTGCACAAAAGTAATGAGTGGTTGTTTTCATGCAGTTCGTAAGCTCAAGAATATGCTCTGTAATTCAGCTTTTCTTAACAATATATACTGAAATATTGCTACCAATGGCGTAGTTTAGTCACAATGACGCGGTCGAATATAAATTGAAAATGAAGGCTCATTGCTTCAACATTTTCAATTTTAATTTTTCAAAATTTCTGGCTGCATTGTTCTTGAACAAAACTTTGTCCAGATGTTTGGCTGGACAGAATCTATTCAATCCTACCCCAGGGCAAAATTTGTTCAGTTTTTGCCAGTAGGGGCGTTATTGTGTCGCGTATAGCGTTTGCTTAGGACGGACATACACAGTAAGTGTGAAAATTGCGGGGAATGCAAGGAAAATAAAACAACTGCGTAATAACCCGCATATCGTCTCAACGGCTGCGATATTCTCGCAGGATGTCAGCACTAAGCTTGTCATTTTTTGTGTAGATGATTTTGTCTAATGCAACCCGCAGTAAATGTATTCTTTGGAGATTTCATGTTTTAAGTTGTCATTTTGATTCTGGACATTATAATACGACCCCGGCATGACTAATCCGAGGATAGTGACAAATTTCGGGGTATCTGTAGCATACGTAAATGCACAGTACGCGGGACTGAGGCCAGCCGGCAGGTAGGCCTTGAAAAGGTGACTTTACCTCTGGGATGCTGTTATAGTATGTCAATTTAATGTACAATAGAATAATAATAATAATGGCGAAACAAATGAAAAGTAAACACTACTTACCGATTCGATCGACGCGCATTTGGTAGGAATTTTGCGGAGCGCGCTAACTTCCTCGCGATCATGTCATGTACCATGTAACGTAAGGCCAGCGTCGCGACCAGCGTACAGCGGCCATGAATTTACGCGCGCCATACGTAACGTGCCGGGTGGGGGAAAAAGTAACACTCCACCTTGTAGACTCCTTCTGATTGGCTACTGGCATAGGGGTATCGAATGAAAAATTGTTTTTCTGTTGCCGGCTGGCGGGGAATATATACACTTCCAAAAAAAAATCGATGGAGTGTTTGTTAAAACTACAAATATAATAATCATAATACGTTACCACTGATAACTATTTCACACAATTCCTACTTCATATCTGCAACAGACCTAAAGGTAAAATCGCGTATTACTGTTAAACGCCTGCTTTCCGCGAACTGACGGAATTCCGTTATATGATTAATTTGAATAATTTTGTTGACAAACTTATGGTTGACCGAATCGATGGAGTGTTTTGTTAAAGCTACAAATTATTATCAGTACGTTAGCATTGGCTAATATAATTTATTAAACTCTAGTTCATGCATCTTGTTTGACCAGTCCACACGATAGCCTGATAAAGTAGTTACATTTTATAAAAACCATAAAACTGGAAAATACTTTGGACGAACAATATGAGATATTTAAACTTGTGTAAAAATGCGATGACATTAAACTTAAGATTTATGAATAAATGTTATCTTTCATATTTTACATTCTAATTAGCGAATATTTCACCTTCTGTAGCAATGGGGTGTGGCGACTTTATCAGAAGTTCGTGGTGACGGTCACATTCTAATAAAACAATGCTTGTTTATGAAAAGCTGTTTGAAATGTCTGTTTACGGCCCGACATCATAGACAGCTTAACACAGGAAAATGCACAACCGGATATGGTTTCTACTAATAAGAATGATATATCCTTTACAGCATGACGGCATCCCTTGACCTTGAGAATGACTTTTATGAATGCAATTGTACTTTGAACCTGATATATGACATAAAAAGGAATCCACACGTGATGCACGTATAGAGTAGCTTCCGACACTGATAGGAAATTAAATGTCTAAATACGAGTTAGGCATGCGCTCAATTAATGAGACGGAAGGTATGCCTACGCATCAAGTTTGTTCAATGTTCATTAACTGCATTGGTGCGAACTGTGATATACAGTAAAACGTGCAGGAAATAATGACAAGGTCGTCATGATTCACAGGCAATATTTACAAGATAATTCAGTTTATTTCTCCGCGTCATTGCCTTCAGCTAAATAGCGTTCTTCAGTGAGTCCGTGAGTTAAAAAACACCAATACAATAACAAGTACCAGCATTATATAAGGCGTTATATAAGATTTTAAAAATACAATAAGATAACAATATACATATTTACATATTGGTCGAGAAATTCGCCGCCTTTCAATATAATAATCTATCCCCAGCCCGGCATTAAGAGACCCCTTCCGGTCGCAACCGCCGGACCCATTCACTGCCCCCACCGGCCCACTCCCCGTCTCATGCCAACGCCCCGATCGCGTCCGATAGCTGCCGACGGCCTATAATACATGACAGCAGAAAAGAGCAACCATTGTTAAAAGAAATATCCGATTTGATCATTTGGCAAGTAATAATAGTTACACAGTTTAAATTGAAATAAATTGTGATTGACTGATGATTTAAAGTATAATATGAACTTCCTTTGGCTGTGTTAGGGAGTGCAGCACGTTTTCGCACCCTGATAACTTTGCTAAGTTTCTTGTAAATTTATAGTGTAGTAGGCATATTCGCAACCGTAATGAATGGTGTTTAACAGACATGAGTATGGGATTTGCACGTCAGAAAACGGCAAAATGAATGAATTCAGGCTCAACCTTCGTTACAATGTGAAGATAGTAATAATGATACACTGTCATAGAACCTTTGGGTAGAGTACGTAGTGTTAGTGAAATTGCTGGACATTTAAACGTTAACGTGCAGCGGGCCGTTGCCAAATTGTCCGATCAGGCGTTAGCCGAAGTCGCGTGGATTTAGCCGTTTTAACGCAATAGTGTGCTCCCGCTGGTCATGGCCGAAGCGTACATCCAATACACCGCGATTCGCAATTTGAGAAAATTTCAAAGTCGCGGAAAGAACAATATTCTGGTTCACATATCTGCATTAGTTTTTTTCGCATAAATAACAATTTCATTGACGTATGGATCTCAAACCACCGTTTGGTATTGATAATGTGGAATAATGACTTGTCAAATCCCGAACTATACTTTAAATGTGAATAAATTACAAATCAATGGTGGCCATATGTTTCATAATTCTACAATCGCGATACATAATACAAAGTAAACTACTTAGTTCTTCTTTCGAGATACTATTTCTATACACATTTTCTCACTTTTCTTTGTAGTAAATTAAAAACGACTCACTTGGAAACTTCCAGTGAACTTGTGTCACAACTCGCAACACTCGTTTTGCAACTGTTTGTACTTATTTTATGTGACTTTACCCGAATTTTCCCCAAATTGCCTGCAATAATCAAGTTGTGTGGATGAAAGTTCATAAAATACTCATGGCAGTTTGATCTGTCCTGAATGGTTGAATGGTCCCCGGTATAAGTATGAATTTATTGTACTTTTCAAACACCCATCAATCTGTTTTTTCGCACTCCAAGTTTTCGTCAGTTAAGTATAGCCGAGATATTCGCATGTGGTGAAACACGTGAAAGATAGATGCCTCTATCTCAACATTTGGGCAGGCATTGAATTCAACTTCCTTTGATCGTATTAGAAGAAACTTGCACTTCTTAGTATTCAATGCAACTTATTCTTATTCATGCATCCATCTGTTTATAAAAATGGCTGCGATGTTAATGGCTTGGGTCATGTGGTTTGACAGTCATCACATGCATAATACAAGCAGGTATCATCGGCAATAGACACTTACCATTTCTGACACATAACGGTGGGTCATTAATGTAAGTAGCGAAAAGCAAGGGCCACAGATCGAACCTTGTGTATTGCCATCAGGTTATTGTTTGGAGCTATGACTGAACACCAATGTACAAATGTGCATTGTATCACGACGCAGTAATTTTTGAAACCATTTAAGCTTAAACCAGCATGATCGCAACAGCCTTTTGTAAGTCTAAAGTTCTACTCCTACTTATTTTTCCATTATCATACTATAATGACCAGTTTTCAGTTACTTATTAAAGCAGTCATCGTAGAATGTTTTGGTGAACGCAGATTTGGATGGCAGCACTTAATATTTATTAGTTTGAAGATTTGTGTAACCTTGATCAACATATTATTTTTTCAATAAGTTTGGATAGCGCACCTGCAATACTGATATTGGTCTGTAATTATTGATGTCTGATTTCTGCCAACTTTAATACTTGGAGTTCTTTAGAATCATTTTAGTGGCTGAAGGTAACCTTTTTCTTTTTGACAGAGACAAAATTTAAAATGAATATGAGTGGTTTAGAAATATAGACGGCATGATTTCAATATTCTGATATTGTTGCGAGTATCTTATCCAATCCCATTGATTTTCCTGTTGCTAAGTTACTACGGCCTGTTCAGTAATGGCTTTAAACTCCACACTTCACTTCATGATCAAACTTCATTTTCAGCATAAAGTAGTCATGGTTCAATTCCATTCCTGAATACTTTCTTGAATAGTTTTACGATTTGAATAGAAATGCATGCTGAAAACACTCAGCATTTCTTTTTGCGTGAAATTTCTTTATCATGTGAGTTTCTTGTTTTTTAGGAAGGACATAGCCGAGTCATTTCCATTCGCACACTGTCACCACTGTTTTTCGCAGAGTAAACTCCTCAACAAAAAGTTTGAAATTGGTTTGCATCAGTTATCTCCGCGTTTTGAAGAAATAATCAATTTATCAGCTGGTATCATCTGAAAGATGTATTTAATTTTCTTTAAAATGATACACCTCCTTGTTACGATTATGATATCAGAAAAGAGAGTGTTAAAAAACGTGGTGTAAAGTGATATTGAAGAAGCTGCAAATGACCAAAGTTTGGTAGGTCACACATTTTTGTTTGTTGTTGAATGGGGGATTGTTTCCGTATTGTCTTTTCGGTTGTATGCATTCTAATGTGAACATTTGCAGTGGATTGAAACAAACATCTGCATAATTAAGCCACAAGCACATAAAAAGTAAAAAAAAAATTATGGGCACGTTACAAACTGACACAAGGCAGTTTAATCTGCACGTACTTTCACGGCAACATTAACACAACAAACTAACAAGACAAAAAGTGGCAGGAGCTTGAAATTTACATGGGTTTTCAATGTTAATCTTCACGTGGATCTTTGATTTCATCAATTTTCATTGATTTTAATGACATGATCACGAGTTCCGTATCGGGTGGAATGACCCAACGTCGCCCGACCACCGCCTGGCGACCGCTTGCGCCATGCTGTTGATGAAGCTTTGTGATTCGTTGCCTGTGGGTATGGCATTCCACTCGTCAGTCAGTAATTGACGCAGACCTGCCAATGTTGTTGCATTAGTGACTCTCTTCCGTACAGCCCGGCGTAGTCGATCTCTCAAATGTTCAATGGGGTTGAGGTCTGGGCTGCATGCAGGCCAGTCCATTCCCGTGATACCCTCTCTCTGAGAAAATTCATGAAAATAAAGCTAATGCCACTTTTTTATTACTTTGTGGTGTTAATGTGGTGAAAGGTCTGTGAGATAAAATGCATTATGTTAAGTTTTTAAATGCCCATACATGTTTTTTTGTTGTTTACTTTTTTACTTCTTGCTGTTGTTCGCTTGCTTGTGCAGGTGTTTGTATCAATCCATGCCAATGTTCACATTAAAATTCATAACGAACGAAGAGACATTGGGAAACTCACTCATTAACAACAACCAAAATTGTGTGACTTACCGAACTTTGGTCATTTTGCAGCTTTTCAATTTACACTTTACACCACATTTTAAGATACTGCCCTTTCCCTGATGGCATATTCATAATAAATAGGGTATCATTTTAAAGAAAATTAAATAATCTCTCCGATGATACCAAGCTGGTATTGATTATTTCTTCAAAACGGGAGATATAATCGATCAAACTCAGATTTCCAAACTTGTTTTGAGGAGTTTATTTGTAATACTACGAGTAATATATTTTCATTTTGCATTCCGGATCGTGGATGTAACCTTATTTCTTAGTGATCTGCACTTTTCCCAATCACAAGCCGCACCAGATTTTTTCGCAATACATTTTTGTACATACTCTCCTCGTCAATCCGGGGTGATTATTTCTCTTTTATATGTTTTTTGCTTCAGTGGCCGGGCTTATCAATTATTTTATTTACCAGTCTTGCATACATAGAGTATACTGTTTGTATATCGGTTTTCATGTCAATTTTATATCAGGATATTTCAGAGAGGTCCTCTTTCAAGGAGTCCATATCTATTCCTTTCAAATGTCGGTTTATTTTATACTTATGATCACTGGAACGTTCTATATGCCTTTTTCCCCAAGTGAATAATACAAGATAATGATCACTAAGCGTAATGGTTCAACTTCAACCATTTCAATTTTGTCTTGTGTATTGGCCATGATTGAGTCAATAATTGAAGAGGTAATTGATGTAATCCTTGTTACGGAATTTACTAGCTGCACATAGCCAAACCTTTCAGTCACTTCTAGCAGGTGCTTTCTTTGCCATGGTTTATCATTTGGGAAAGTATCGCAGTTCATATCTCCAAGAACCATGCACTCACACTTCAAATTTTCAATTTTTTGAAGTATTGCTTCAAGTGAAAGAAATACATTTCGATTTGAGTTTGGTGGTCTGTACCAATAACAATCAGAAACGGTTTTACATTTGTCCTTGTTATTTCTATGATAATTATCTCTAATTCGGTATCTGTCAAATCAGATCGTATTTTGTAATCAATATCGTTTCGAACATATGCTGCCACACCTCTCCCAGCTCTGTTTCTATCTCTACGTACAATATATCTATATCTATATTTATAATCTATATCTATATCTATGTCCATAGGAGTACTGAAGATTTTGCAAAGGGTTGTTTTATCGTGCCAAACAAAGCCACAAGTAGAAAAAGGGCTATCCATTGACTCTTTTCTAAATGAAGTGTTTTTAAAGGTTGTTTTCGAGAAAAGTGGGGTGTTTGCGCAATAAGTGACCTAAACACACACTTTTGGAAAAGAGGGTGTCTGAACATATAACAAACGATTATCTGTACGTATATTATCTACATCTATGTCTATATTTATACCTATATATTTAACTTTATGTATACCATCATTAGCAAAAGTTTAAGACCTCGAGAACATTTCCCATTAAACCAACAAAAACGAAATACTGTTGCTTCTTGAAGAGGTTAAGTGCATATTAGTTATTATTCATTGCTCAGAGGTCAAGGGAAAGTACTCCCACAAGCATCAATACTTTTAAGGCAGATTTACTTTGAACTCTGAGCAAGAACTTAACAAACCTTGTGCAGAAATGTGATGACCAAATAATACCAAGCCTTTCAATTAATGTGGAAGATTCTTCAAGTTTTTGAACAAAAATCTATGTAATCTGCCTTCCAAGGGGACTGATGTTGGTGTATATTGTATAAGCACTATAATCGTGTGCCCTTTGAGCAATGACATTGAACCCAACTTGCTCTTCATCATCTTCAAGAAGCAATAGGTTTGAGCTTTTGTTTTCTACATAGTTTAATGAAATTCTTGTGGCCTTAAACTTTTGCCAATGATGATACATGCATCTTAATCCAAATCTGTAATGTAGAAAAGTTAAAAAAAAAAAAAAAAAAAACAATGATAGATAATTTTAGGGGGAAATATGTTTTAACTGCATTGTAGTGCAATTTTTAAAGGACTTTTATTGAAATTTTAGTTGAAGATACTTCCTTAAAATATATATGTACATGTTGTTACGGTATAAGATCATGACATATCTTCAAAATTCATTTGTTTTTCAGAAGGCAAGATCGAAAGGAATTACGACAGGCCGCCGAGAAAGGACACGGTAATATCTCCTCCAGGAGGCTACACTGTGATACAGTTCGTGGCCGATAATCCGGGCTGGTGGTTCTTCCATTGTCATCTAGAGTTTCATCTCGCGGTAAGAACAACAAAATTAAATAAATCCATGATGTCATAATATTCATCTAGGGAGATGGTCTATTTATTCATGACATCACGGATTTTCGCCATTGATAATATTAGTTAACTAACTAACTGATTAAATAAATATACAAATAAATAAATGAAATTCAAAAAAAAATGAATTAACGAATAAATGAAAGATTGAAGAGACATTTTCGACATACACTGTTTTGCAGTTCAATTCATGTAAAACTACAATAATGGAA
Organism: Eucidaris tribuloides; assembly: GCA_001188425.1. NCBI lineage: Eukaryota > Metazoa > Echinodermata > Echinoidea > Cidaroida > Cidaridae > Eucidaris > Eucidaris tribuloides. Next base: position 35,934 of record JZLH01S0048675.1, read on the forward strand.
GTTTGAGCAAATTTTGTTATACTACTGAAAAGATATCATATTGTTTTTAAATGAATAAATGTGTGTGCCATTTTACTTGTTGTTCAGACGTGTCTGACATACATGCCTGTTCTACATACAAAGTTGATCTGCGTTAATTAGTTTTCTAGATGGTCCACAAATTGAAACCAAAAATGACACTGAAATTCAATATTCATATAGTTATAGGTAAAGAAATATTTTTTCTTGAATAACCAAAGGGAAAATATTGGTGCCCTTTTCATAATCATTTTTTCATTAAGGCGCCACACCCATCTGTCTGGACACTGGACGTTTACTAGTCGGACATGAATCGTGTATCTCAATCTGGAAATTAAAATACCCATTGAAGTATTGATGAATGCTTACCAACTGAAACGGAGCACGAGCAAAAAACGAATGAACAGATGTAGAAATTCAAGATTGACATAATTGAAAATTGATGTAATTTCTTCTCTTGACAGTACGGAATGGCCTTGATAGTCCATGTCGGAGAGCAGGACGACCTACCACCGGTACCCCAGGATTTTCCTCGGTGCGGTAACTGGGCGGCAAGCGGTGACTCGGCCGTCAGAAATCCGGCTGGAAACGTGAAGACGTCTCTTCTACAAGTTATTGTGATCACCGCCCTGGGGTCGATAGTTTACCAGATCTTTGAACTTTGACATTTGACATCTAACCGTGGTGGGATGGAATGATTATCAATGTAGGACACAAACCTTTTATATACCATGAACCGACTGATTGAAGCCGATATTGGCATGTAGGACCAAGTACATCTTAGTTAATGCATGTTGACTTGTGTTGATGCCTTGTGACATGGAATGTATTACCCCTCCCCCTCCGACGGTCAAGCTCCATCCTTGGAAGCATTTAAGAAACATTTGAAAACCCATTTTTTTGTATAGTATTGATTTATCCAATTGTATATTTGTACATATGTTTAATTAGTAATTAATAATTTTTTTTAGTCAAATAAGATTTATTATTATATTCGTATTCTAGTTCTGTAATTTCCAGAATAAAGCGCCATGAAATTTTCTATTTAGTATAAGCGCTAGATTAATAATGTATTATTATTATTATTATTATTATTATTATTATTATTATTATTATTACTATTACTACTACTACTACTATCATTGGTCTGTACATCACCAAAATACTGATAATTTGAAAATATTATATATCATTACATGAAAATATGAATCATATCATTTTTTAAACATTTTAAACTTTTTTCTGCACGATGCTTAGCCCCACCTTTAAAAAAAGAATCAAAACCTCCAGATCATATTTAATTCATATTCCAGTTGTGACATCATCAATTGCAAAAAAAAAAACATATGTTCTATACGTAGTAATAGCATTATAGTAAAGGATGTGGAGGTATATAACTGCATTTATATCCCTCATTGTAAGTTTCTTGAATTCTGGTTGGTCAAAAGTATGTCACATGATGAAAAATAAACACACTATTCTGTGAGTCTGGGAGACAATCGTTCTGAAAGTACTATAGTAGTCGGAGAGTACAATAGTAAAGTACTATTGTACTCTTAACAGCGGGATCTCGATTTGAGCTTAATTCAAAAGCCGAATTAATCGTGTGTACAAACACATGTACCGTACGCTATTTTTTTTTCCGTGCGCGTGAAAGACATTTAGCGTGTTACACCCGGATGGAAGTCTGGTAAAGTTAAAGATTAACACTGGGTTAAGTTCGTCGAGTATGAGTTAGGATTATAATTAAAATAAGAATGAGGATTAAATTGGTGTTTTATAGGTTTATGAAATTGGTACTCGACTAACTAGAGTATACGTTAATGGAATTGTATCCCTATCCGTACCGCAAGTAAAAATATCGCGCACCTGTATGCCGTGCGACACACACTTACTCGTAGGGGTACCGTAAGTACATTTCATTTTCCTGTGTTTTTTTCTTTGCGTAATTTCCCTGTAAATTCGATGACGGATATAAAACAAACATATTCTGTCCTGAGAGTCTCTGTTTGAAACTATGACGCCCTCGGTTACATTGACTGTTAACTATTTTCCCGAGGGGCGCAGCCCCTCGGGAAAATAGTACAGTCCACGTAACCTCGGGCTCGATCATAGTTTCAACCAGAGACTCTCGTATCACTATCGTTTGGTCAAGTGTTTCAAAATGATGATGTCACACCTAATATGAATTAGCCAAGATGGTGCCAGGTAAAAATGTCAGAGGTAAAAATGTAAGAGGCAATAATATCAGAGGTAAAAATGCCAGAGGTAATAATGTCAGAGGTAATAATGTCAGAGGTAATAATGTCAGAGGTATAAATGTCAGAGGTAATAATGTCAGAGGTATAAATGTCACAGGTAATAATATCAGAGGTAAAAATGTCAGAGGTAATAATGTTAGAGGTAAAAATGTCAGAGGTAAAAATATCAGAGGTTAAAAATGTCGGAGGTGTTGCTTAGGCATCGTGTAGAACAAATTAAAAAAGAATAGAAATAATTTTTTTTTGTCATTTAAAAGTGAAAGTTATTCAATCAAAAATTATTTTTAGTCTTAATTTTCACAAGAAAAATAAGATCTTGAAAATGTCACCAATAAATAATTAATTAATTAGGCGAATGTTTGACCCATCAATCAATACCCATTACCCTTTATATATACTTGACTATTCCAGTATGTTGCCGATTTGATGAGAAAGCAAATTTTTAGTGATTACTCTGGACAGGCTCTAGTATTGAATGAGTTAATGCTATGGGTATCACTTCTTGAATACACAATGGCGGAGCCATGCTCCATATGCTGATATCTCAATTGAATTGTTGCCGGGGGCTATTAGTCTATCCAAAAATTGTGCGACGTGGTGTTGTAATCAATGAAATTAAAGAGATTATTTGCTAAAGACATTATACCGTAAATTCATGTTGAATATTGACGAATAAATATGTGTGCTAAATGACAGGGAAATTAATGATTTGGCAAGTGTCATGAATTTGTGAATTGTTTTTAAACATTTGATTGAATATGGGTGGCAAGTCTTTTCTTATAACTTGATACTGTTGTGTGGAAAGATATTAAATCATTTATTTCAGTTTAGTTTTGTATGACTATCAAAGCTGACATTGCAAATCGTGCGAATAATTTCTTTCTGGAAAATCCAGCATTATCCAAAACTACGTTTCAGTAGTTGAACTGAGATAAATTTCATATATTATTAAGAGTAAAATCCAGAATCTTCGGGATCATATTATTGTAACTTTGTTATAATTTCACCACTTTGTAAAATACAATTACAATGTCAGTATGATGAATTATTGGGGTTATTTTTATGTCTAGATCTGGAAATTTTATACTTGGCCTTATTAATATTTGAAGATAGTTTTTAGCTTTTTTGCCAAAGAAAAACATTTTCAATTTTGTTCGATAAGTACTGGTAAGTTTTGGGGGATAAAGTGACACTTGAGTAGTCAGCCCCCCAAAAATGTACTCGTAAAAAATGAAGACGTGTTTATAATGTTGTTAATGTATAATCGAAAATAATACTGACCGAGTACAGAATCCTGGGGTACTTCAAATGTTGTTTGTTTCATATTTGACATGACACCATCGACTACCACAAACTACCTCCGAACAATAAAATAATCTTGAAACCAGACAGGGGTATGACCCCAATTACTGTAATGATAGAGTTTTTCCAGCAGTATGTGGTAGTCAACGGTGTCGAAAGCCTTTGGCAAATGAAATTACATACAAATTGTGTACTTTTCATTGTCTATTTGTTGAAATATTGAATCGCGTAAGTAAAGTGACGCCATGTTGATAATTGTCAAACTGTGTTAACAGTCGTATAATTTTTGTATGACTGTGTTATTAATTCTAAAGATACTAAATTGAGAAAAAATGATGACACAGAGAACATTTTCTTTTTCATCGACGTGTTCTCACACATTAATAAAATTCCTTTGGGTGAAATAAATACTCATTCTAACGAAAAGATATTGGCTTCAAATTTCATACTATTGCTGTGTACGCAGGTGCTAAATGCGTTAGTCTTAATTACTCAATTTTAGTGGAGAACGAAGGTAACCAGTTTTGTGATCAAACTCTTCACATATTGTTCTTTTAAAAAAGATAATGTGATATCAGGTTAAATACCTCTTTAAATTAAATAAGACTGATCCCACAACCAATACCCATCGTAAATCGCACATTAAAGATTGATTTCGTGATTTGCAAGTCCATCAATTCCATTTATTATGATTACCAAAGGGTAGTTGAGATCCATATGTCACGAACTTATTGTTTATGAGAAATCTAATAACGATATGCTACCAGAATACTGTTCTTTCCGTGACTTTAAATTTTGCTCAAATTGCAGAACACGATTACTTGAGCTCTGCGTGACCTTCGGCTAGCGGCCGTTAGACATTTTGGAACTAACCAAACGTGGTCGTCACTGTGCAAATTATGATATTTAACCGTCCAGATTTTCAACAAAATTATATACTCTACCAAAGGTTCTATGACAAATGTTTATTTATACTAACCTTCATATTGTGAACAATTTTAGTTGATTTCATTCATTTTGCCGTTTTCTGGCGTGCAAATCCCGATCTCTATCTTTAAAGGTCTTCAGTGAGCTAAAACGGGTAAGGTTGATTACTTAGGTCTAAAACCGTTCTGGTGTAGACTTGGCAGATTATTTTCATTTAAAACAGGCATTCACCCGATGAAACAATGTTTTGAGTATCCTTGAAAGTGCAAGCTCACGTTTGTAGTATCTCTTCTCTTGTCTGCAGGTGCTGTACGCCGATTTCCGTGCATTTAGTCCTTTTATTCGTTATGTTTGTTAACATTAAAAAGCCCAAGCTATTTTTGACTCTCTGTGGCCCAAGGGGGCCGGGAGGCACATTATGCCCCCCCCCCCCTCTCTCTAAAATCTTTATTTTTGAACCAATCACTCTCTAATTTGGCACACATGTAAGGCAACCAAAACTCTACAAAACGCAATCATCAAAATTTCTCAAGGTCACCACATGGGGGCGCTATTTACCATAATATAATGAAATACCACTGAACTCTACACTACAGTGTGAAATACATAGAAAAGGGGGATTTTGTTGGATATTTCTAGGTTTTTGTCTTTAATAGTCCATGAATGCATTCGCAAGTGATTAATTTGTGAATAATTATACAAGATAACATATTTTTTGTATAGAAAATATGTTTTTCAGTAAACTTTGACTGTTCGGGATTCATATTTTGTGTTACCATACATCCCGGCCATACATGCAGTGATAATGTCATGTGTATACGCACGTATTGCTATGCACTGTTGGTTGTGCCAAAGAGATAAATAACATGGATAAATGATTGTTTTGTTCATTCTGGTACACCATTTTGATGGAATTACACTTTGATACATCAAATCTTGTATATAATATAGTAATAAAACACGGGAAATAAAGAAAAAAATATAATTTTCAATATTTTTTATTGTTTTTATTGTTTCGGCGCCAAAAATAAAGAAAACAAAAGAAATTTATTGAATGTGTTCTTAAATAGATGAAACATAAATTTCATGTCATACATGAGCCAAAAGAAATGAGAAACAAGTCACAGTAACTCTTTTGTCTAGTCAAAAAACAATAAAACATCAAAAAATTACACACGTGACCTTCAAAATGTGGTTGCCATGGCAACACGATTTTACGGGTAACCCTAAATTATATACCAAAATTGTTTGCCATAAAATTTTAGGAAAAGTCACCAAGTTTGATGAAATTTCGTCAAAAATTGTGGAAGTGGCAAAGGAAAATGTGATAGGGGACACATTGTGACCCCCCCCCCCCGGCTTTTTAGGGTTAACATGTCGATGAAAAAAATGTATGTGTTCACCGTCTCTGTCAAGACAAGTCGGTGTTTAAAATGATAGAAAGATAGGCTTGACTCGTTTTGCCTGCTTTAAAACCGACAAACTGGGTTTTATTGAAGTAAAATCAATTTACTTTAAATGTTTGAGGTGTTTGTTTCTTTGCCCCGTTCTTACATGGCATCCGATGATTATATTTATAGAAAAAAAAGTGGCCGTTTCAACACGTAAACAACCCCTTTTGCTGAAATAGTGGGGGTTGAACCAGGGACGGTGCCAGGGTAAAAAATTAGATAAATTTTACCCGCCCTTTTTTACCTGCCAAATTACAAGCCAAACATTATCCGAGAAGCGGGCGAAATTTTCAGAAAGAGGTAAAAACCCCGTTATTTTAATTACATTGACAAAATAGGGACGGTCGCCTCCTTGCCCCCCCCCCCCCTCCCCACACACACACACCTGTAGCGCCACCCCTGGGTTACATCCCCGTAACTGATTGAAATAATAGTAGCTTTCATTGAAAAGCTCTTGCTTTAGTTTACGCGGTCATCAAATTTCACAAGATGCTTAGAATACTTTCAAACTACCCTCGTCCAGATTTGTTTGTCCTTGAAATATAATTAAGCAAAGGGTGGACTGACTGTAATGGTATAGGCAATAAACTTGACGTGTTAAGGACAAACGCATTCTCATAATAATTTTGTCTGTGGACATTAAATTTTATCCTCCCGGATCGTTGTCGATCTGATTGTCTAATTTCCTGGATGGTTACTTTGAAGCGTTTGTTTCTAAACGCGCTAACTCCACTTTTGTAACTTTGGAGTAATGTACATTTCTTCGCCCGAGTTTGTACACGCACCTATGTAAAAATAAAAGTAAAAAGATCGAGATATTATGCTCTTGCTTGTGGGTTTTCGCTTAACATTTCATACTTTC
>JZLH01S0048695.1:9153-27390 GCA_001188425.1 Eucidaris tribuloides
TACGGAGCGTGTAAGGAGCGTTTTCTTCTGACGTCACAGCCCCCCGTGATACCAGTGGATCCTGTATCATTTCTGTTTGTTTCTTACAAAACGGAAAAAGCACAGAGACTCCGACTTCAGTATATTTTGGTCATTCATCAGTATAAATGTGACATGAACCATCATCATCATCGGTCGTCCGTAGACAGGTAGACGGAGTAGAAGACGCACTCAAAGCAACATGGTTTTCCCAGAGTACTCTATCTAGCACCAATTTAGGAATTTTAGTTAGTTCCAGACCGATATCTTGTGAAATGATGTCTAGAAAAGTCAGTGATTTCCTACCTCTTTTGTAGTATTGAGAACATATAATCTCTATGTACAGAGTCAAATACTTTTAATTAGTCGAGAAATACTGTTGCAAATGATAAATTTCTTTCTTTTATTCCTTCAAAGACTCGACAAACAGCTAGAATTTGGGCAATTGTAGATCTATTTTCCCTGAGACCACTTCGATTCCAACGGAGCGCATTGGGTCAATATGAGGTTGTAGTCTGCTTAGAATCATGAGATTGTAGATCTTGGCCCCAATACAGGCAAGGCTGATTCCTCTGTAGTTAGCTGGATCAAACAGATCTACTTTTTTCAGTATGGGAATAATATCACTTTTTGTTCATTGGCTCGATTTCCATATTTCTAGTGCTATTATCCAAGCCCACAGCTCTGCCAGGATTGGCTTGTTTGAGAGCTGCATCTAATGTAAATGTAAATGCTTCATCTTCGTCTTTTTATGGGTTGAAAGTGATTTCCTGAATAGAGGCGGCTGGCCCTTTACCTGGTTCTAAAAGTGTTGTAACCAGGCGGAGTTTCTCTGTTCCGGTTATCCGCGAAGTGGAACTATTCTAGTTTCTTTTCGTCCAGTGATTTTATTGATGATCTCCCAAGCCTCCGAATGCTTGTTTCAGTAAGAGGTGTGTTTGACCCAAGATATTTTCTCCTCAAGCATTAGTTTTTACTCAGAAACGTAAACTTCCTTCAGCTTTTCAAGACAAGTGGTAGGATTGTTGAATTTGTTAGTTACTCGTTGTAGGTTCAGTCTTTGCAGCTTGCACTACTAGGGGAATGGTAGGCGTGGCTGGCAGAGTCCGACGGGGCTTTCTTGATAGGATATCTTTCGCTGTTCTGATGCAGGTTTCAGAGAGTTGGTTACACTTAATCCTGTTCTGGAAGCTCCTCAAATTCATATTGTAATGGGTTAAAACGGTTTGCCACTTTGACTGTATACTGCTCTCTGAGTAGCGAATTCTTGCAAAGTTTGTGAAAGTTCAAGGGGCAGTGTTTACGTTTGCGTCTCTTACGAGTACGGAAGCTGAGTTGTAATGTACTCTGGCCGACACTATTCTGTGGTCTCAATCAACAGTTTAGAAAGTATTGCATGATTCAGCGTTGTGGACTGAGTTATCCCACTTCTTTATCAATCAGAGCCTTGGTGGAATCAGGGTACTGGAAGGTCCACATCTTACGGGAAGTTTCCTGAAACAGGTGCTACAAAACATGAACCAGCTTGCCATCACCCAATACCTTCAAGGCAGGGGCGGCGCCACACGGGAGGCAGAGGGAGCGGCCACCCCTAAAATTGTTAAGACTCGGAAAATCATAGGGGTTGTCATGAATTTTTAGCCTTTTGACATTTTCGCTATTGGTTTTCGCCCTTCCTTTGATTTTACTCTGGCGCCGCCCCTGATTCAAGATAGTAGAAGATGGAGAAGGGAACATCGTGGCATGTTGATGTGGACCAGATTATGGTCTGTATGACCAGCTTCTCATAGAGCTTCGTCGTGAGGACACCAGATAAGTTTGTCAAGAGCAACCTTTAAAAATTTGCACTTATGATGAAATTGGTCTATTAATTTCCGCTTTCCTACGCTTTCCTACGTGTCCGAACGCAGACTCAGCAGTAGAGAGCTATTACGTCATACCCAACCAATGGTAATTGACCAATCACAGTGCCTGATATCGGCTTGTCGATTTTGACGATTATGCAAACAGAAAGGTGTTAGATTTTGCTGGATCCTCATCCATGCACACCAATCTGCTTGATTAAGTTTATATTTTCCTTCATATTATTCGCTTCATTCAAGGCACCTTTGTTAGGCTATTCTCGTTCAAAAATTGAAAATTATGCATAACTTTATATGGAATTGTTCTGATATTCCTACACACAACGTGAAAACGTGATCTTTTGTACTTAAATTCATATAATTCGGAAAAGTCAGACCTTTACAGTTGGGATGCAAAAACTTCATTTCATTATTTTGCAATCAAGGCGAAGTATCGCAGATTAAAAACTAATCCTCACACGGCACAATAGGTCACTTCGTTGTGTATTCGTTATCCTTTCGTTCAACTGACGCTATGTGAGGTTATGTGCGTTGAGCATACGTTATAGCAACGCATCAGATGGAGTGTGCGTGTTATGGACGAACGGTGGACGATTAAGAAACGAATACCCAACGTGCGGGACGTTCAAACAGTGAATACTCCACGTTTACATGGCGTACCGGTCAGCACGTTGCTGCACGCTCAAAATTTTGAACATGTCCAAAATAAAAAATTGACCATCGCCTTCAGCGAAACCCGACGACCCTTTCGGCACGAACAGCTAACGAAATAAAACGCTGTAAAGTGTTACCCCAACGACTGACAACTTGCACGAAGCGTTCAGAACGAATTTTTCGAACATCGTTGGGCACACGTTGGCTTTAAAACGCTATAGTGTGACAGGCTTAACGTGAGTAAATCAGGCGTTGAAAGCCCAGAAAAAGTGTGTTAAAATTTGCGTTTTTCTTGCCAGGCGGCGCGAAACTCCTGTGGCTCTGCGGGGGGGTGCACGTCGCACCCAGTGCACCCCCCCCCCCCACAGCCTACGCCCTTGCACTCGCACTCTTCTTGATCTTCCTCGTCCTCTCTTTCCATTAATTTCTTTTTCAAGAACAGCATCTGAAATATATTCTTCCTTATAATGGGTAAAAATATTTGTAGTTTTTCTAAATGACTGTTTCCATCAGGGTTTTTTTTTTTGTATTCTGTATCATCCTTAACACGTCTTTGTATGTTTTGGGGTTTTCCCCAACCCGCTACGCTACTACCCCGACCTAGACAGTAATTTAAATATTATCAGAGCTAGTAAAAAAAATAAAATGTTCTTTGTATTTATTGCTATACTACGAATACTGCATTGGATTTTGTCGTATTAGACTGAGTACCAATATTTTTTTTGTCTTTTTAGGGGTGATTTCCCTGGTTTAAAATAATGATTGCCCAAAGGTTAATTGTTCACTGTGAAATAAAACCAAGAATTTGAAATGCTCGACGAGAATCGTTTTGTATATGCCACAAATAAAAGTACATCACGAAGTCAAGTTGTACTTAATTACAAGTCAACGTAAATAATACATGTACGCTTGTTTTATTTGATTGAACATTCCATTCTTGTGTCTTCATTGTAATAACTGATTCGATGATTGATGAAATAAATAAACACATATTGTTTTGTTTTTTAGATGTAAGTGTGGTCGCTTTGAAAAACATCATCTGGAGTCAGTTGAAGAAATCAATGGCGATTGGTCTCCGGAAACTCACACAAGACTCAGCCCTACTGACGCGTATGGCGAGCTAGAGTTTCAAGGGCCGTGGACATCAACGAGGGCTAAGGTAATGGCAGAAAGACGAAGTGTTGTTGTTGTTGTGGTGGTGGTGGTGGTTGTTGTTGTTGTTGTTGTCATGAAATTATAGGTATAAAATTGACCCTTATCTGGTCAATCGTGCGCAACCACCGATTTTCTACTTTAATTATTTTGTTACATTTCTCCACATGTATATTCTCCTCATCTTCCTTCTCCTCGTTTCCTTCATTTCAATCCATCTTTCTTCTCCTTCTTCTTCTTCTTCTTCTTCTTCTTCGTCTTCTTCTTCTTCTTCATCCTGTCCCTACTACTTTTTTTGTCCTCCGTTTCATCTTCTTTTCTCTTTTTCATTGTTCTTATCCTCTCATCTTCTTCCTTCTCCACCTCCTCCTTCATCTTCTCCCATCTCTTTCGTAATCCCTTCTTCTTATTCTTTTTTGCTCCTTCTCTTTTTTTCTACTGTTAATGCACCATGTAATATCGTTATCACTGAAGTTGTGTTTATATCGTCATCACTTCAGTGACTGTAGTAAATACATAACATTGCAAAATAGTACAACGACCCTAAAGCTGACTTTTGAGCTTCTCCTCCTCCTATTTCTTCTCCTTTTCGCTTTGTCTCCTTCTCCTCCGCCACTTTTTCCTCCCCTTCTTCTTTCTTCTGACTATTCCTCCCATCCACCCCCTTTTCTTCCCTTCCTTATTCATTTCTTTATCTTTTCTCTCTTTCCCTTCTTTTCCTTTTCTTTTTATTATGTTTCGTGAATTTCTCAGTCCTCGTCTTCTTTTCACCATGTAACATTTATCTCAACTCGTATTTTCCCGTATTTCAAGAGATGCTGCATGGCTTGATATAGTGTACGTCATTTGAAAGAAGATCCCTTAACCCGTTGCCTATGATAGAAATCACCACCTTCGAATGTCGTTTTATCATCAATCCAGTACGTTCGATTAGCCCACGACACTCCAGCCGAGAGCGTATTAGACCTGCTGACCGAGGTTTGGGGACTGAAGGCTCCCAAACTGATGATCGAGGTAACGGGAGGAGCCAAGGACTTCGTACTTCAACCCAAGCTGAAGAGGATCTTCAGTAAAGGCATCATCCGGGTCGCCGTCTCTACGGATGCCTGGATCCTGACTGGTGGAACCCACACGGGTGAGTACACGGCAAAAACTGGGGTGTTAAATTTAACACCAATGGACATGGTGTTGCTAATGTACGATGGTAAATGTAGTTTACAAAATCAATTTTGTATACCGCGCACATTTTCATCCAAGCAGGATGCGCCAACAAGTAAATTCAGCCAATGTACTGAAATTAAATATATTGGTCAAAAGAAACAGAAACACAAAAAAAATGTATCCATCAAAAACTTAGGTGGTTTAAGTTGTTTTAAGTTTAGCTTTGAACATGTTATAACTCTTTTTATATTCTTAAGTGAGAGGGGAAAGAATTCCACATGCGGGGTCCAGCCGACACAAGAGCCCTATCACCCCCAGCTTCTCATAGTTTTGGGAACAATGTAGAAAATAGAACATGAACAAAGACCAGAACAAGAAGAGGACATTTTGCGTAAGGAACAAATACAGGGCAAGGTCATTCAGTGTTCGGTGAAGGAAAGAATATTGCCTTTAACACCAATGGTTCTGAATTCAACACTATATCAGATCTATATTGGGAAGCACTTTGGGTGTTGAATTTAACATGCAGTTTATAGGATGTGATAGGATGTCTATGTACAGTAATGGGAATATCATGATAATGCTTGATTAAATAGGTAAAACCGCTGAAATTAGATGGTAGGATGCTTCACCATTAGCCAATGGAACTGACGGAATTAGAGCAATTGGAAGGATTGTTTTACAAAAGAAGATATTGTATTTTATGTCGTGCTCATCGATTAGTTGACTTTTATAATATCCACATCGCTGTGTGTCTGTGTGTGTGTGTTTGTGTGTGCATATGTGTGTTTGTGCTTGTGTGTGTATATATATGTGTGTGTTTGTGTTTGTGTGTGTGTATGTTTGTGTTTGTGTGTGTGTGTGTGTGTGTGTGTGTGTGTGTGTGTGTGTGTGTGTGTGTGTGTGTGTGTGTGTGTGTGTGTGTGTGTGTGTGTGTGTGTGTGTGTGTGTGTGTTGTGTTGTGTGGTGTGTGTGTGTGTGTGTGTGTGTGTGTGTGTGTGTGTGTGTGTGTGTGTGTGTGTGTGTGTGTGTGTGTGTGTGTGTGTGTGTGTGTGTTCATTAGTCCTTCAGAATCAGAGGGACAGCGCAATTCTGTCGAAAATTTCTAACTGCAGAACGAAACATATTAATAGTCCATGGGCGTTATTTTTTTTTATTTGTATCCACTACTGTCTTCAAACACGAATGTATGATGTTTTATAATACTTTGACGCTTGATAACACGTTCAAAAACCTTAGGAGGAGCGGAAGAATCACTCACGATCTAGTTAGCACGTCTACAGACTATCGTGTGTTAGTTAAGTTCCGTTGGGGCTGGTTAATAAAATCGAGGCCAACAATTACGAGAAGCTGACTGTAGAGAGGGACCTGTGGTTTGGTATCGGGAAATGTGGGGAGCAAAATTAAGATAAAATAACTTAAGAAAAGTGTGTTTGAGGTCGTATGATAGTCACAAAAGGGCGTTGAAGATGAATTTCTTGAAAGTAATGAAATCCCATAAGTGTATGTCTTTGAATATCTGAACTGTCATCCAGTCCTCACATAAGGCAGAGAAAGGGACTTGACGTATTTGACGTATATTGATTTATGCGATGATTCCATTATTTGCATACTTCACTACCATTATGAGAAACTATCCCGAGTCACTATTTGTTGACCTGTAAGTACATATTGTTAGTTTAAATACAGTACCTTAATCTCACAGCATTTCTTTCCATGATAAGAGAAGATAGGTTTCTGTAAAGATTCCTCAGGGCACAACTTCTACCTTTTTAACCAGCATGATTTCATGAAGTATGCTCGCAGTGTATCTTTGTTTTGTAAGGCGAATGTTAGAAGAATAAAGGCCGGGAAACATATTTATAAAGATAACAAAGAAATTTTGGCTTAAGGAATTCGAAAAGCTGGTTTCCTATAGAGAAATCCCCACTCCGTTGCAATTCCAAGTGGCATCAATTCAAAATTGGCCGTGGTCCTCCGTTCAAGTGCACATGAGGTATGGCTTCTGACTGGCGCCCCAGCAAAAAGTGTCGGTGAGGGACAAACTCCACCGGTATGGCTGACTACCTCAGTCAGGTGGTAGAGCACTGGATTTGTTTTCCGGAGATCGCTGGTCCGAATCCCGCTTCAGCCAAATTCTCCATGCTGTTTTTAACCTGTTTTTCAAGAATAAAGGCCCTTACATTATATATAGACTCAGAATTATATACTGAATATTGTGAAAAACAAATACATGTAACACGATGTGGTATCTCGATGGTTTTGATTACCAGGAGTCATGAGGCATGTCGGAAAGGCAGTACGCGAGCATACGCTACGATCACGACAAAAGATCAACGCCATCGGCGTCGTGTCGTGGGGCATCGTCGAGAACAAAGAAGACCTGCTGGAAAAACGATCTGATGTCACGTCAACGGTAATTATACCACATCTTAGATAATTGCTTTATAAAAAATATTGTCATTGATATACATGCATTTCATATGATAAACATCGTCAATAAAATCACCCGGACCTGATGAAGTAATCGACAATAAGAATTTAAGCAGATGTTATCGTCCTTGTAGTTTCTTTTGATAACAATATTGCTGGTGGTATATTTTAGTAAGTTAAAATAATATTTCATGTACACTGGACTATCCCGTATTCGAACAACTATCCCATAGACAATCTACTTCCCGAGAAGGCAAGCTGTCCTGGGTTGTTGTCCGGGGGTAATTGTCCTAGGGGTAGTTGTCCGGGTGGTAAGTTGTCTGTAGTAGTTCGTAGGGGTAATCATTTGTGAGGGTAATTGTTCGGGAGAAATTGTCCTTGGGGGTAGTTTTCCTTGGGGTAATCGTCAGGTGGGGGGAATTGTCACCGGGTAGTTGTCCTGGAACCGCGGAACCAAATCATCCACGCTCCTTTATTATCAGCTTAAAATATTATTGTACCGTCCGCCAAGATTATTTTGTGTTGCTCATGTTAACTCAAAATGTTTCCACTTCTTGTTGTTGATTTTTGTTAACCTATCTATTGTTTATTGTTCATCGATGTTTATAGAGAATCAAGCACTACCGACTGACGAGTTCCGATAAAGGATCGGGGGCATCCCTCGATCCCAATCACACCCATTTCATCCTGGTCGATGACGGGTCGGTAGGCCGATACGGTGTCGAAATATCACTACGTTCGAACCTCGAAAAGCTTATATCAAGCAAGAAGATCGACACTAACAGTGAGAACCCCTCCATTACCCATCTTTTAAGTAGTTTGTAGTTTTAATCTCACTTCCCAAAATGCAAAAAAAATCAACAAGTTAAAGACATAGGCGAACATTGTGGAGCTTCAATTAAAAAAAAAGAGGGGGCCATGTGATGGAGGGGGGGGGTTATGTGATGGAAGGGGGTGAATGCGAGTGTCGGTGTGAGGATGTGAAGGGTATGTCTATGATTTTAGGCGAGGCGTGGGGGAGCGTGTGACAGAGTTGGAGGGCGGCTGGTTGTCTCCTCCCTCACTTCTGCCTTTTCCAGCCTGCTTAGGTTTTGTTTTAATGCTTTGCATCATGATCTTTTTTCTATTATTTTTTTATAACTTTGCCAAGATTTGTTGCTGATTGGTTTCCATTCTAGGGGTTCTCGCTCAGGTAAAAGTATGATATTGTTTTAATGAAATGATGTGCATGTACTCCGCTTTCTCTTTTTTTTTTCTTTATTTTCCCGATCATTCCAATTGTTTGTATATATTATGATTTATCTTTGATTTGTTTATGTAACTTACATAGTGAAAATTGATGAAAAGGATTTGTATGTTGATGATTTATCAATAAAAACATAAATAAAAAAAGGGGGGCCAACCCGTGATATCTGAACTATAGTAGTAATAAAATAAATACCCTAGAATGCAACAGTTTGGAAATTTATGCTGCCACTGGCAAGATATGCATGACTGAACAATTTCCATTGCGGTGGAGTATAAAATAGATCTACATCTAGATCTACATACAGTAAGTCTATGATAGCAAATGGGCATAGTGAATCCGGACAACCTGAGTACTTGTAGATTTTCACTTTTTAAAGCACTAAATAATAATTTTGAAATACAGTACAATTTTTTCAGGGCTTAATTTTTAGACCTTATCAAAGACACTTAGAGCATGGGAGGATTATGTAGCTCACATTTTTAAACTGTGGTTTAAGAAGAACACTTGCTTTTTTTTTTCGATTGCCATATATATTTTCTGAAGGTGACAGAGGAATACCCGCTGTGTGCGTGGCCCTCGAAGGCGGTATAAACACGATTCGAGTTGTTCTAGAGAACGTCACCCATGATCCGCCTATCCCCGTGGTCATCGCAGAGGGCAGTGGTCGCGCCGCTGATCTCATCGCGTTCGCCTACAGAAACAGCTGCACCTCAAAGTAAGGCCCAAACTGATGTCCTTTGTGCATGATTCTTTTCACTAAAAATTACTATAATCATTATGCTGATCATGGAGCACTATCTTGATTTGACAGAAATATCGTGAACTATCTTTTCATATATTTTCCCAGTACCGCAATGTAAATGTGACGTCAATAATGTAATCAAACCTGATTATGTCATTAGAAAAAAGATATTCACTTGAATAATTATGTTAGTGAAACAGAGTCACTTTAGACGAAAGTTGAAGGAGTTTTTCTGAGTAGGAATGTGATTATCTAACTAATCTCATTGGTCAGCGAAAGAATACTGCATATTATCAACATTAAAATAAATTCTAAATTATATCTACACTTAGAGCTATGACGCAAGATGTTCAGGATCTGCTCCGAAAACGGATTAGCGCCACTTTTCCCAAAGAGAAGGGCGCCCACAACCGGTTGTTACAGGAATTGTCGGAAGTGGTCAAGCAACGCAGCATGGTAAACAAAGATATAGATACACACACGGTTCATAACAGAGAATACTGAAACTATGATGAACGCTTGAACAGTGCATTCTGCCATAGCAATGATTACTAATCTTAAAGCCAAGGAGAGCTTTGGTCGATAAGACAAATTTTTTGGTCAATCTTTCACAAAGTATCCTATTGACTCCCCAGACATCAGAAAACAACATCAAACCTGCTGAAATTGTTTATAGTGACAAATTACTTTTATTATAGGAGCGCATTTAGCGGTATATACATTACGTATGGGAAATCTCGGGGTGCCCCCCTCCCCCGATTTTTCATTTTGAGTAATTTTTCCAAAATGGGAGGGTATCAGAGCAAGCAATTTTTAAGGCATTGATAGATCATATACATGTAGGTGTATCTAAAAATGAAGAGCTTATTTCCAAAAGGGGCTAGATCCATTTTTCATCAAATTTGACTTTTTTACATGAATGTATACAATTTTAGTAGCTCTATCAGATAACACGAACGAAAAGTTGATATTCCCACCAAAAAGTGGTAAAAAATGGGCAATAAAAATGACTTTATTTCCAAAAGGGGTAGATCCATTTCAGTTTATTTCCAAAAGGGGGTAGATCCAACACATAAAAATAAAGAAAATTCAAATATAATAAATAACAAGTCACATATTTTTTGTAAGTGTGGTTTTACATTTGCATTGTGGGGTTCTTTATTTGGCTAAGTTGGTTTTACTGAGAAACCTTGCAATGTGGATTAATTTGATAAATTCATTTTAATTCGATAAATAACCTAGAGTTTGTTTCCAAAAGGGGGTACATCCATTTTTTATTAAATTTCATTTTTCTGTCAAAATCCATATAATTTTAACAGCTCTATATCGTAACACAAATGAGAAGGTGAAATTCAAGCTAAAAGTTGCAACAGTGACAACTAAAATTGAATTTTACTTTCAAAATGGGGTACATCCGTTTAGTTTATTTACAAAAGGGGGTAGATCCAAAAAATTAAAAATAAAGGCAAACATTTTAAAAAATTGAAAACTCACAGATTTTTCCTAAGTGTGGTTTTACATTCGAATGGTGGGACTTTTTAGTGTCAAGTTGGTTTTACGCAGAAACATTGCAATATGGGTACATTAGAAAACCTATTTTTTCTCAGAATGGTGAAAAGTGGATCTACCCCCTTTTGGAAATAAACTCTTCAAATACAGATTTATCTCAGGCTTTAATCTTAACAAAACATATTTGTTTTTGCGTGTACCAACAATAAATTATTCATATACATACATTTTACTAGAAACCGTGGAAAATATTTCGTGTCGTTCAACGTTAATGTACTGTTTATCGTTATTAACGTACACATTTATTTATTTAACACCAGAAAATAAAATGTTATATTCGGTATATAAAGTGTATATACATGTTCTAATTCTGAGTAATCGTTCCTATGTAATACAGACAATCAACCAACACAAGCAACCTTCCGGTGCTAAATTTAACACCCAATGGTGTTGTCCGGTATACAATAGATAGATAAACTCATACGGATATCGAAATTCACACTGTAGGTGTTAAGGATAATACTCTTGGGGTTAATCATACAGCCAAAGTGTAAAATCAAACACTATATCTGTTATACATAACGAACCTACACAGCCGATCTTTCTGTGTTAAATTTAACATCCCACAGTGGTGACAGGTAACATGATATGATATCGGATTTCACAGTGTAAGGATATTACTCTTAGGTTTTAATGATACGGCCAAAGTGTTAAATTAAACACCATATCTGGGATATTTACCAACAAAGTGTATGCTAAAGCAGAGGTTATGCTTTGTTTTAAACAGCCTATTCATCAGTCTTTTACAAAGTATACTATTGTCACCTTAGACATCAGAAAACCTACCAAAAAATTATTTATACATGTAAAAACAAAATGCGGTTTTGAATTATTGAAGAGCAGGTGGCAGTATTTACATTTCTTATGGTTAAACGGTCGGGGACTGAACTTTTTGTCAGCAATATTTCAAAAAAATTGAAGCATTTCAAGCGTATGATTGTCTGGGTATTAATACTAGTAGATGATATAGGTCTACACACACACACGCAGACACACACACACACACACACACACACACACACACACACACACACACACACACACACACACACACACACACACACACACACACACACACACAATAACAACAACAACAAAACATTTTTTTTTTTACATTTTTTCACCATTTACCGAAACTAACTTATGCTTTAATAAATTCAACAAACACCTCACCTATGCAGTAAAGAGTTCAGTGTTTACATTTTAGTTATGGGGAAATTCACTCTCGTGATTTACTTTCTTCGTAAGCTTTCAACAATGGGTTTATCGTAAGAGCTCTCTCATAAATTCCATGTACGGAAATTCTCTATACTGGCTATTTGCTTATCATGGTATCATATATTTAGCTTACAATGACCCTAAAAATGCGATATAAAAGAAGTGTCAAATTCTCAAATGCACTTTTTACACTTGTCGCGCGTAATATTCCAAAGATAGCATAATACAGCCAGGGAAGTAAGGGCGTAGGCTGGTTTGGGCACGGGGGTGCCACATCTTGGGGAGGTGGAACTAAGTGACACTGGGGAGCGATGCACATCTTTAGGGACGGTGGAACTAAGTTTGAGGAATCAGGCGTTTCGAAAGCAGACAAGTGGGGTACAAATTTCGTTTTGCTTGCCATGGCGCGGAACTCCTATGGCCCTGCGGAGGTGCACGTGCACCCCCCCCCCCCCAGTCTACGCCCTTGGGAAGTATTTTGTTATGACTTGATAGCAAGCAATCCGGGTAACGAAATTTGAGTTATTCGATTACAAATTAATTTGATTACTCTAATACGATAATCACAAATTTTCCTCCCAAATATGCTGCAGTGCTGTAAATTGTCATTACAAAACATAAAATCCAAATAATCTCCTAAATAATAATAATAAAGGGTTCTTATAGTGCGCTTTCCACACAGTATCATAGTGCTATTATTACCCCGGTCACTGGATATATCAATTCAACCCAGCACTTATAGTGCACACTCTTCACTCCCTGGGGAGCATTCCAACCAGTCGCCATTTTACAGGCGCGCACATGCTAATCACTAATTCACTAAACACTAATTCCAGACAATAAAACGATGAAAATAGAAGAAGCTGCGAAAGAGTTTACATGGGATTTTTTTTTCTTACAATAGACCAGTTCACAAATGTATTCAAATTTTATGTATACCTTCTTAACAATGGTTGTCCCTAACAACCTGAAAGCTTGCCCGATGCTTGCCCGACATAGCAACAACTAATGCATGCAAGTTGGATTCCAGGTTTTGAAATGTATTCATTATAAACAGGTTTGCGGAATAGCTTGTTTCTAGGACCCCAAGGAAGAAACATCCATAAATTTACATACATTTGTGAATTGGTCTATTTCGCACCACCAGTTCGGGGAAAATCCCACTCTCAAACTATCTGTGTAGTCTCTCGTCCCTGGTTTCAAATTTGTGATTGAAAGAGAATACCTGCTGGTTGATTGCAGAATAACATCATTTTAATATCAGCTGCTATTAAACCTTCTGTGAACAGATGATATTCTAAAAATGTCACTATAGTACAGGAGAGAGTAGTTGAAAACAGCAGAACACTTCGTTTTGGACAAATCTGTTACACAAATCCCCACAGCTGACAAAGTACTTACACAGAAATCAATATGTGGGACCATGGCATACACACTGCAGCAACTGAGTTGACTCAGTTGGGTACTCAAACTGCCAATCCCTCAACTTTTTATTGCATATGAAATGAATTAGTCCCACATTATATTGCAAAGGTAATTTACTCTCACCTGGAAACTAATGATATGTGAATTTTTGATGAAAGATTTTCCATCATCAACCAGTACTGTGTATTCTCTTTAAGTGCGAGAACCTATAAAATGATTCGAGATTTTAAATCTTGTCGAATGGTTGCGTTACCATCGGTGCTTACCAGTGGAGAGAACACGTTCTGAATATCCGACTCGAGTCGCGTATACGCAAGATGGAAATAATAATAATAATAATAATAATAATAATAATAATAATAGTAATAATAATAATAATAATAATAATAATAATAATAATAATAATAATAATAATAATAATAATAATAATAATAATAATAATAATAATAATAATAATAATAATAATAATAATAATAATAATAATAATAATAATAATAATAATATTAATAAACACTCGCCCATAAAACAAGTGCTCCCACACCACTATACTAATGGAATCAATGATTCAATATTTTCCTTTTAAACATATTTGTGAACCGTCACCATGACACTCTGATAAAGTCACTCATCTTATCAACACAGATTAACACAGAAAGAAACATACTTTGGGTGAAAATGCAAACTTTCGCAACATGTGAAGGTCATAAAACTTTTAATTTCTGAGGACACTTCAAGCGGAATGAAACCCAGACATATTCCTGTACTTACAGAATACAGAACAATAAAAGATATACAACAGTGAAGGTTTGAGCAAATTTGGTTGAACTGTTCAAGAGTTATGAATGTTCAAAGTTTATTTAATCATTGTTATGGAGGATTCTTAAATTGGCAACTCTACCACTTTTTGAGATGAAGATGTGGAGAACTCCCCATTGGCTTTGTACACAAGTTTTCACTCATTCTCATTTTTTAATGAAATATCTGATTGCCTCTTGCTTATTGTACAAGTATGTCCCAGCAAAAATGATTTGTAAAAAGAATTTGATTACCTTCACAACTAATATTTCAGAAAAACGTAAATTTGTGAAAATTTGTGTACAAAACCAATGGGGAGTTCTCCACACTTTCATCTCAAAAAGTAATAGTGTTGCCAATTTCAGAATCCTCTATACATAAGGATTATGTAAACTTTGAACATTTATAACTCTTGAACGGTTCATTCAAATTTGTCCATACTTTCACCATTTTCTTTCTCTCATTGTTATTCATTCTCTGAATGCAAGTAGATGTCTGGGTTTCATTTCCCTTTCACGTCCATGCTTTATTGTGATTACATGTACAATAATTGGTACTTTCCTTACCTTCGGGTTGTGCGACATTATCAGGGTATGCTGGGGACAGGTCACACCTTGCTTATTTTACTCTAAATCTAATTTAGAAAATCAATGATACATGTATCTCTTTATCAGCGGTAATAATTATTTTGCCAGTGATTTCTTCGGATTCACAGTCGCACTCTGGAGGTTTTCCGCTACGACGGAGAGAAATGAGGCACTTGAATAATCGTCGAAGAACAATGTCTATTCTGCTGGGCTTGCTTAAGCCTCTGTACTTCCGTGGGAGAAGGAATCTGTGTTAGAAAACTGTGCAATAAATCACGTATAATTGGGAATATTAATTCTAAGAAAAATAAAGATGGACTATAGGACTAGGTAAACGGAACTTGATTTTAGCTCTATACGCTTTTATTGATCCAAACTTAATTGCTTATACTATATGAAAATGTCGACTACAAGGTTGTTACAAGGACGTGAATGGAGTTATTCGTTTGATTTTATCATATGGGGGGGGGGTGATTCTGCCTGTTTTTGTTCGTCTTTTATGTAACACATAAATCTTTGCATTTTTCAGTTGTGCAAAAGGTGTGGCGATTGTTGATTGGTGATAAATTGGGGAGGGTCTAGGAGGAGTTTCCCCTCCTAACATGAGGAAGTTCTATATTTTCTCTTTGAAAATGCGTGTTTTTCAGCCCCATTTTCGATGAAAGAATACATCATTGACGTTGATGTTGTGTTAAAGGTGTGGCGATTGTTGACTGCTGATAAATTGGTGAGAGTCTGGGAGTAGGTTCCCCTCCCTTGGTGAGAAAATTTGACTTTGTTTCTTTGAAAATGTGTGTTTTCTGCCCCATTCTAGATGAAGGAATGCATCATTGACATTTTTGTGGCTGTGCAAAAGTTGAGGCGATTGTTGATTGGTGATAAATAGCCCCTCAAAGGGTGAAAAAAAATGACATTTTCTCCCCCAAAAGGTGTGTTTTCATCCCTACCTTTGATGAAGAATTGCATAGATGATGTTTGTTGTTGTTGTTGGGTAGGAAACGTGGCGATTGTTGATTGGTGATAAATTGCGGAGGGTCTGGGAGGGGGTTCCCCAGCCAGGGTGAGGACATTTTTACCTTAAACATATGTGTTTTCAGCCCCATTTTGGATGGAAGTACGCATAGTTGACATTTTATTTGTTGTGCAAAAGTTGTTGATTGGAGATAAGTTGGGGAGGATCTGGAAGGGGTTATCCTCACAGGGTCAGAAATACATATACACACTCATTGGTCAAGAATTTTCAGAGACTGCTTTACATAAAACTGATTTTGCTACTCGGGAATGTCCATGCTAACATGAGATATACAGTTCCCACATGCTAACTGGTATGTTTGTTTTGCCAAGTGGCATTATCCAGTTGGAGTTTTCCTAGTGATCGATACAAAACGATTTTTAAATTTGATCTTGCCAGCTGTTTTACAACTGATATTGCCTGCTGCTTCTTTTCAACATTTTTCCAACTCTCCAACTCGTGAACATTTGTTAATGCTAATAACAAGCACTCAGAATTATTGACACGGGCTGGCTGGTCAATTGTTTTACTCCTCCTTCCTTTCTAGCCTTCCTTTTTCTTTCTTTCTTCCTTCCTTCCTTTCTTTCTTTCTTTATATATTTTTTCCTTCTTTTCTTCCTTCCCTCTTTTCTTTCTTCCTTTCTTTCACCTTTTCCCATTTCTCTTTCCATTTTCCTTCACTTTACCGACAGGGTATGAATTTGCCGAATGAATGGACGGGTGTTACACCCCACACCCTCTCCCTCTATAGTAAGCCAAATCAAGCATGGACATACTAGCATTTGGTTTCTCTCGAGCCCTGAAACAAATATATTCCCCAGACTGCTACACTACACATTTTGTCTGTCGCAAGGCACACTGACAGAAGTTATTTTAGATTGAGTCAAACTTCCACTACAAAATTTTCGCAATAAAATTCTTGCACAGTTTACTTGTTTCTACAATAGTTTTTACCCCAACTTGAGGACTATCCCCAATCATGTCATTTGCCTTTAACATGGTATCTGAAAGGTTTCTGATTAGATTGTGTACACTCATGCATGAGGCATTTGAATTTAAATCATAGTTGCATAGCATTGCAGACTGCAGAGGCATACCCATCGACTGCGCGCAATTGAGCTTCTCTATTATTTTACAATATGCAGGGAAACCTAAATAGCATAGATAGATGACACAACTTTCAAAACATTGAAATAATTTTAGAAACATGTATGCAAATAAATCACAAATAGTATGAATGCATTAAAAAATTAACGACAAAACTGACTCAATCAAAATGTTTCTACTCAATAGTGTTCAATTATTTAGTTTCAATCTTACCTAGTCTCGTTCTATAACAATAAACCCGATTATTATGAGTAAGATTATTGCAGAGGCTATGAAGTGTCCCAATCTAAAGTCATTTTCATTTGCACTTTGTGATAAGAATTAAAAGTCTATTTTAAATGCAGTTTAAAATAAAATATTTAGAGATGTGAAATGAAACGGATATCAGAAAAAAAAACATCAGATGCACCATTGTGAAGAACAGGGTGAACTCATGGTATAGATAAATAGATAGATAGATAGATAGATAGATAGATAGATAGATAGATAGATAGACAGACAGATAGATAGATAGATAGATAGATAGATAGATAGATAGATTGATCGATCGATTGATTGATTGATTGATTGATTGATTGATTGATTGATTGATGGATGGATGGATGGATGGATGGATGGATGGATGGATGGATAGATAGATAGGTAGATAGATAGATAATGCTTTCCCGAAAACTGGAACATTCCCTGAGAACTTTAAGCCCAGATATAGTTTTGGTAAACTTTGGTAAATATGTTTTTAGATGGACTTATATGATCTATCAATACCCTAAAGAGATAACTCCCCCCCCCCTTTTTTGGAAATTACTCAAAATGTAAGATGTCGGAGGAGGGGGGGGGGAGGAGACTCCTGACATTTCCTATAGGTTATGTACCCTCCCTACTCAAAAGTACTGCAACATACACTATAACGCATGCATTTTGAGTTGAAGGGGTCTTTCCATAATGATGTCCTAATGAAGTGTATAATTGGAAAATAACAAATTATTTTAATCGAAATCAGTGAACATTTTTTTCCTTTCCCAAGGCTAAGAGATTATCAAACGCAGGCCCATCCACGGTACAGGGGCTGGAACTTAAAAAATTAATCTTTTTTGGCCTCCCTGTAGGGGTGGGGTGTTCATTCACACTATAGCATCGTAATTCGGTTTCATATTTCCTGTGAAATGGTTTGATGGCTTGGAAATACTTCCAACAAACAAAAAATGCCAATGTGTTCCACTGACATGGTCTTAAGGCCCTGTCACACAATTGTT
>JZLH01S0048700.1:5322-17529 GCA_001188425.1 Eucidaris tribuloides
ATGGGTACCATAGAGAGTTTGCGAGACCTCAGGTGAGCGTCGTGCCCCTCGGGGCTCTTATTTTTAACCACATATCTATTCTATTACAGTTTGCCAAGTTATCTGTTTACTGTATACGCCATATATTTCGCGTTCATATATTTTCACGATTTTGCTCCAAGACGGG
The DNA here is from genome assembly GCA_001188425.1 of Eucidaris tribuloides. Taxonomy (NCBI): domain Eukaryota; kingdom Metazoa; phylum Echinodermata; class Echinoidea; order Cidaroida; family Cidaridae; genus Eucidaris; species Eucidaris tribuloides. The sequence continues at coordinate 5,489 of JZLH01S0048700.1, forward strand.
GTATTCGCGAGAGCATATTTTCGCGATTTTACTGTATTTGCATTCACTTTGTATAGAAATGTCAGGAAGTGAAAATATTCGCGTTCAGTAATTCGCGAAATTCGCGAAAATAAAACCACCGCAAAATATTCAGCGTATACAGTAGTTTGACTGTGGCACACTTACATGTATTTTCAGTTATTATAGGCAGCACATGTACCCGAATAGACGAAAAGCTTTTAACCTGCACAAGAAATGGTTTTGAGTGTTCCAAACTGCATTTGAAACCAACTCTTTTTATTTTTTCATGATAACTGCCCATTTTTCATGATGGGTGAACTAGTTAGAGAAAAAAAAAGGAAATGATATAGCAGCACTAGTCATTACTTTTTGAAATTAGATATTTCTGTGTCTTATGTCTGCAGGTGTCGGTATCCACGAGTCTAATTGGTCAGGCGCACACGCTTCCCCGCTCAACAGCCATTCCCGTACCCAACACATTGAGGGCACCCCCATTTCCGAGGATACGTGGTAGCGTGGAAGGTTTGAACCAGGAGGTGGAGAAACTAGTGCTCAGCGGAAATGAAGAAGAAGAGAGGGTAAGATGAAAACCAAAGAGGTTTGAGTGTGCAATATGGCGTATCACACGGTAAAACATGATACGCTTATTGTGACAAGGTAACTATTGAAAGCTTTTACACATTGCTTTCCATAGGAAATGCATTGGCAGTTTGTATCCAAAATATAAATGCGCATTTGTGCACCAAAAACTTCCACCCTCTACCAAAATCTTAATGCCTCTACCAAAGTCCTGCCCTCCACGAAATCCCTACACACTTCCACCAAAATCTGTACCCTTCCACAAAAAAAAAAAACTTGTACATTTCCAAGAAAACCTTTTCCTCCCATCAAAATCCTTACCCCCCCCCCACCAAAACTTTCAATCCTCCTTAAAAATCACCCACTCCTCCACCAAAACCCCACCCCCAAATGCCCTTTTCTCCTCCAAAACCCCACCCATCCAACAAAATCCTACCCCTCCAAAACCCCACCCCTCCACCAAAACCCCACTCCTCCACCAAGCCCCACCCCTCCAGATGCCCACCTCTCCACCAAAACCCCACCCCTCCAAAACCCCACCGCTCCAAAACCCCACCCTTCCACCAAAACTCCCACCCCTTCACCAAAACCCCACCCCTCCAAATGTCCACATCTCCACCAATATCCCACTCCTCCAAAACCCCACCCCTTCACCAAACCCCCCCCCCCTCACCTAAAATTCAACCTCTCAACAAGACGTCCACAGCCCCCTACCAAAATCCCCACCTTTCATCAAAAGCCCCGTTTTGTAACGAACATGTGGTGTACACGTACAGTGGATGGAACTGGATACACATGTGCACTAACATATTGACTATCCATACTTAAAACAGTGTGTGGTGGAAGTGCATATGCAATGTACCGAACAAAGGAGAGCATCTCTTATGGGAACAGTTTATGCTCTGGTGTAGTGCTGTATATGCTGCCCTCTATGTCAGCAAAGTGTTATTGATCAGTGTATGGCTGCCTGTGGGCTGTGTAGGCTAGTATTAACATGCACACGTTTCTACACACATGTGCTATAATATGTAAAAGCCCTGTTTGATAAAATTTAAAGAATACCGTACATGTATAAGTACTTGATAGGATCCATCTCAAATTCAAATGTAGATGTAGAGTAGAATAATTAGTGGGTCTGAAACCTTTTTAATTCCAGTGTGTGCTTTTGGCTTGCCATGCTCTTATGTATGTGCAACGTATGTTTGATTTTGGCTCTAGTGTGTAGGGCCTATGTCCATGTTTGATACAGAAACAAATTCTGCACGCAGTTTGCACTATAGGTTCAAGGATACTGTAAAATTATAATGTTTAAAACCTCATGTGAGTTATGTACACTCACACTCCGAAGCACACATGGTTACATAACATAAAGATAAATTCCATGGGGAAGCAGAAAGTACACAAGGTAAAGGTAAATGTGAGGGTTTATGGTCTCATATCATGGTGTAAATGCTGTTTCAAGTGACTTCACACATTATCCTGTGATCATTGGACACATGTTAAACCTGCACAAATACATGCCACCTCCACTCCCTATCCCAGCTGCCTGTGTGGCGCTCAATGAATGCCTTTCAGGTACCCATTTATACTTCTTGGTGGAGAAGGGTATTCAGAAGGAAGTGTCTTACCCAAGGACTCAGACTCCCACAAGTGGATTTGAACCAGAAATCTATCATATAAGCAGGAGTGGAGATTCCATGTGAAGAGTTGGGGAGGGGGGGGGGACGAAGAAAACGCAGAAGGTGAAATTATAATATCCTCGTGCAGGGGAAAAATGCCCCGAGGACATATTTTGTTAAAAAATGGAAATTATGACTTTAAAGTCCCCCTCACCCGAATTGTTAAAGTTTAATAATCTAATCAGAGCTTCATTTGTAGATTTTATCAGAGAGCCTAGTAGCAGTGAGAATTGTGTTGCCCAGATTTTTGTTTTTAAAAATGGAAACACAGTTGAACGATGCCTCTAACTTTCCATTTCTGTTTATCTTCCAGCCCCAGGCCGACCCCTTACCTGATGGTCACAGAGCCCCCGTCCCTGGTGTGGCCAACATGCAGACACAGACCCCGGCTGAAAACCAGGACGACAGCAGCGACCAAGGGAGCCGCAACCATTCAGTCTCACCAACATTCGTCATGGACAATTCACGACCCTCGAGTCGGTCCAGTTCAACGGGAAACGGAGATACCAAAGTGGAAAAAGGTTTGTCGCTTGTCAGACATTCAAGCATTTTGATCTCCTACATTTTTCTAAATTAGTTTCATTTCTAATGACTAGTTTACATTTGCTACCGTCATTGTATGATGGATTAGTCTACCATTTTCCTTGAGATTTGGGGGGCATCGTAGGTGGCTAGTGCTACGGGCTGTGATTTTTATGTTTACATTATTTACGGTCATCGTGCGGTTTAATGGATTGGGCATCATAGAGAGGCCAAGGACAAAGCCATACAGAGGCTGTACGGAAATTGTACAGAGATTGTATGGGGGTTGTAGGAAGATCGTGCAATTTCTGCATGGTTACAGTAACATATTCATGTACATCGTACAGATATCATGCGATTCCCATACAGAGGCTGTGCAAAGACTGGAAGGTGAAGGTATTTTTATTAAATGCCACCTACGATGCGTTTAAGGTCTACGATCAAATGATTTTGGAAAATTTGTATAACACCACTCTACACAAAATTGTAGAGGCTACGGAGACCGTCAATCTGTATGAAAATTGTATGCCACCCCAGGGAGATCGTGTGATTACAGGAATACGATCAGTATATGGTCACCCTTCGATGATTGGCCTTCGACCAACTGTTTAAGTGGCCGTCGATTAACCCTATTTTAACTGGGCTACTTTCAGACCAGGTTTTTACTGGGGGGGGGCGAGTCATTTTGACCCCCGCCCCCCCTTCAGATCTTCGGCGCCGGATCGCGCGATCGTCGCGAATTTGCAATGCGCATAGACGCCAGATGGTAAACTACACGACGTGCTATAGTAAAATTTTCAAAACTTATTTTTCTATTTTTAAGTAATTAATTATGCAAATAAGTGCATGAAATTATGTTTTCACCTATAACTCACTTACAATAGCTAGTAGAATACTAATTTGTGGTGAAAGTATTCATTCTGACATTTCTCACAATTATCTTCAAAAAAATTTGCCGAATTGGAATTAATTTTGTATGTATTTTATTGTTTTGTGAATTTCTTATTTATTTCTTTGTTTTTTTGACCTTTTGTTTTCTATTGTTTTTTTGATGACATTTGTTGAGGACACTTTTGCAATCATAAATAGCATAAAATAAATACATTTCAACCCGTAAAAGTAAAAATAATCATACATTTTTTGATTTTTGGCTGAAAACACAATTTCCATTGGTTTTGTACACAAAATCATGTTTTTGATCAATTTTGGGGTTGACATGCATGTATAAAAAGTTGCGCAGCGTCGTAACGGTATATCCGATTTTCACGAAAACAGTCTCAAAAGATGCGCAAGACTTGAAAGTAAAAAGTCAGCGAGCGACGCGATCAAAAAATTTTGTGCGGCGGCATGGTCACGAAATTCGTCGGGGGTGGGTGTCAAATTCACCCCCCCCCCTCCTAGTTAGTATAGGGTTAAAGCAGTGAGAGGTGCTAGGTCCAAGCAATGTTGTATCAGAGGCTGGCTTCGGTTTCAGAACCTGCGGTCTTGGATGCAACATTGGGTTCAAGGCAGAGTTAAGAAACCGTACAACCCCAGTGTTGCCGTAGTCTTCGAAAACCTGGAAAGTCATGGCAAATGGGAAACAAAATCTCCCAAAGTCATGGAAATTGATTGTGTGGGTCATGTATGTCTATGGCAACATTCCAGTTATTTGAATGTGCAACCCATCCTAAAATGTTACGTACCGTGTACATGTATCTGGTTGTGGAAAAGGCAAAAATGAAACATAGATAGTCATAGAAAGTCACAGATAATCATATAAAGTCATGGAATGTGTTTCTCCCTACTGACCTACATGGTTCATAGATTTTATTGTATGAAGGCTTTATAGATTGATGAGGAATAGCATATGTTTCATTGTTTTACGTTCAACATTTTACAAGTTGCAGTATGTGTAACTCTTACTGCGAGAAAAATTGGGATTATCAGGGACCGTCACTTTCACATGCAGCACAGACAAGTACAGCCAATCAGATGATCAATAATAAATTTTTTCTAACATGTCTGTAGTACGTTCACACAGATACAATGATATCACTTTCAATTTGGTACCGATAACAAAGTACTAACGCAGGGGCTGTGTGTTGGGAGGAAATATCGCACGGCTCATGACCAATCAGAAGGCTAAGATTGTCACAACTGTGCTATTGATAGGCAATACTTAGTCAGGTAGGGGATCTGTACAGTATGCTTCATATATTTTGCATATGTATCTTCACAATTTTGCTCCAAGACTAGAAATTCGCAAGACAAGACTTCATTTTCAGATTTTATTGCAGTTTCATTCGTATTGTATAGTCATGTCAGGAAGTAAATATTTTCGCATTTTTTAAATCACAAAATTAGTGAATATAAACCACTACAAAATATTTAGAGTATCCCTTAGTCGTCACTGCCGAATGAAGTTTGCTTGTGTCTATCTGTGTCCAAAAGCTACTTCTTTATTTTTCATTAGATTTTGATTCTGTTTGTTTTTATGTGATAGGGCTTTTTCGGGGCTTCAACAATTTTACACAAAATTTTGAAATTCATTTATCATGCCAATTCTTGTAAAGTATTGTTGGTAGGTTTGCATGGTGGAGATATATAGTAGAAAAGGTTTGCGGGAGAGTGACACATGGTGAATTTCTTTCTAGAAAAATTTGTAGCTCTGATCTTTTGAAGAGCTTAGCAATTTTCTAGAAAGAAGTTCACATGGTGTTCTCTCCGCCAACCTTTTCTACTATTTTCTTGGTAAATTTATTCAAAATCCCCCAAAAGTGCTGCTATACTTTACATCAGGCTTTGATTTTGTTTCTTGTATTTGATAATTTACTGACTCACTTGTATTCTGTAGTTGCTGTTTTGGCCGGAATTTAAACAACCATCACACAACAATAAATCACGGTTTATTGTGGCATTCCATTGTTTTTGTCATTGTAGGTGACGGGTCACCAGAGTATCACTTCGGAACCAAGTATTCGTCATCACCAAGTCACAATAAGTCATGGCAGCTAACACGAGACCCTCCTGATGGCTGTGAAAAGCCCCAGAAGACTAGGGAAGAAACCAGGTAAGGCAACAAATGTTTATATAATATTGGATGGCTTTGAGGTGGACTCAAGAAAATATTGTACGACTTGTGACAATATCATTATTAACTAGAAGATTTTCAAAATTGAATTTTAACGCAATCGCCTAGAAATCGTCAAGTCTGTCAATGGCAGCCACTGATTTTGTGTCAGACGTGTTATTCTTTTATCCTGCTGAATTCACATATTTCTCTTAATTTAGTAAATTAAGCAATGCAAGCACATTACATGTATACACAAAGTAATGATGTAGAGTGATTACTGTAAAAAAACAACAACTTAATTTTATAATACATTATGTGTGAAATACTGGATCAACTCATATAGGTAAACAAGAAATTACCCAGATGTCTCTAATATTTTTCCTCAGCGTACAATATTTTCCGATACACCCTCTCGTCTAGCCACAGTGCATATGTGCGCATTCCTTTGCGCATGGGATACGCGATAATTTTGCCGCGCTTGAAACCCCCCATTCAGATAATAATATGTATTATCATCTGATTGGGGACATTCAAGTGCCATGATATTATCGCGTATCCCATGTGCAAAGGAATGCGCTTATATGCCCTGTGGTGAGATGCGTGGGGTATCAAAAAATATTGTATGCTGAGGTAAAATATTCTACACATCCAGAAACTTTTGTATTTACTCACGAGTTGATCCAGTTTTTCACACAAATAATAACTGTTTTACTTTTCAAGAATCACACTACATCATTACTTATATTGTGCTTGCTTTGCTTAATTTGCTAAATCAAAAGGAAGATGTAATTTCTTTGGGAAAAGAAGAATAAGAGAGCAGGCAGTGGCCGCCATAGAAAGACTCAATGATTTGTAGAGGATTCTATCAAATTTCAATTTTAATACTTTGCTAGAAGATTTAGAAATTTATTAGCGATAATATTGGATGGTTATTATTGGTTGACCCAGAAAATATTGTACTCCTGATAAAAATATCGTACTCATCTGTGACTCCTCGTCCGATATTCGTTAAGCCATACAATATTTTCTTGTGTCCACCTCAAAGCCATGCAGTTTTATGTAAACATATAATATAAACGATATAATGTAATATTATATAAATGTATTATTATAAATAGAATAGAATAGAATATTAACATATCAGACATTTGAGCAGGGCAACTTTAGCACTTTATTGCCTAATTTTGAATGGTCATTGTTATTGACCAATGTTGTATTTTCTTTTTACTGCATATGCGCACTTGATCAACCAATTTCAAAGTTGATCTTTGGGACACCAACAGGAGGGTCTGCTAAAAGAGGTAGAAAACTTTTCCGGAAACTGTCTCACAAGATATAGGTCTGAAACAAACAGAAATTTCTGAATTGAAGTTGGATTGAAAACTCTGGGCAAACCATGTTGCTTGTGCATCTTAAACTCTGTCTACATCTAGATGCCCAATGATGATGATAATGACGATGATGATGATGATGATGATGACGACGACGATGATGATGATGATGTGATGATTGATGATGATGATGATGATGATGGACATGATGAGGATGAGGATGATGATGGACATGATGATGATGATGAGGAAGAGGAGGAGGAGGAGGAGATGATAGGGATGATGATGATTGTGATGGTGATGATGGTGATGATGATGATGATGGGGATGATTATGATAATGATGGAGATGATGATGATGGGCATGATGATGGTGATGGGGATGATTATGATGATGATGATGATGATGATGATAATGATGATGATATGTGTACTTTTCTCCCACAGTGGTCTTACCATACACGAGGAATTCAGCAGCCTAGCCTACTGCCCGGACAGCAAGCTCTCGTTCAAGCTAAAGCCGAGCGACAGCTCCGCGTTCTGCACCATCCTGCCCAACTTCCCCCCAGGGGAGTTCACCATGGCAACACTGACGACCAGCACCCAGACCCAGACCGGGCCCCACGGCAACCAGGTCCAGGCCCAGACGCAGACCGCAGAGGTGAACGGGGTGGAGACGAACGGACATCTGGAGTAGTAGTCGTGACATGAAGTGATGGAAGAAGAATCGGTCATGGTTTGGGGTGATTCCGTCTTGAAAATTTTGACATTTTCTCCTCTGTCTTCTGTCCATACTATATACAGTCAAACTTGTCTAAGTGGTCACCTCTGTATAGCAGCCAACCTGCCTAAAGTGGCCACATAAATGATTCTCTTGGAGATAAATTATGTGTTTAAATGCCTGTTTGTAGCAACCACCTGTTTATAACAGCCACAGTTTTTGTTTGCATAGGGTTATCACTTACAGACAGTTTTCACTGTACATAACTGAAGGTGACGCCTGTAGAGAGCTGAATGGGCATTTACCCATTGGAAACGATCTGATTTCACTACAACACACATTTTCCATAGACCCCAACACGAGTTAATTCTTACTTAGTCTCCAGTGGGTTAACTCATTATTTTGTGCCACAAGCGGTACACTTCCAATAATTATTGTTAAAAGAATGAAACAACATGAGAATAGTGTTATTTTTCCTTAATCAATCTTTACAAAGCAGAGGAAAAGCTCTCACTAGATAACCCATAAATTTTGTAGGTTTACATAATACAATTTGACATTTTATCACAAGTTTCAAGTTGACTGTACACTATAAAACACTATAAAACTTGTTCGATTTGGCATTGTTGAAATATGTGCGAAATTTAAGAGTTAATTAAGTAACCGCTGAGAACCAGAACCTTTCTGTTTCCCAATGGGTTGTAAGTTAATGCCTGCCTACTCTCAATAGAGCATATCTTCTCCATTATTGTCATTCGTAATTTTAGGAGTTAAAGTCAATTTTCCTTGTGGACAGAAGTAAGGGCATAAGTTTTGCATTGTCATACAGGATGCAGAGTTGTCCCATGTGACATTGGACTATTTTCCTGATCTTTCCTCTAGAAATGATAAACTATCTCCAAATATTGAGTAGTTGTAATTGACTTCAGCTAGTACTATTACACGACTCTAAAACAAGTCTTTATTCCTCATTTGCTGGAAGAGAAGAAGAAAAAAAAATGGCCCAAATTTCAAGTATGGAATCACCCCTTCCACCAACACAGATATATACACCAAGACTGGACGGGATATAACAATCCATAGATCAAAACAGTCGAGGACTGATGTTGGTGAATTGTATATCCCTTGTTATCATTCACATTTCACAGATGTTTGTTTGTTGTTGTCTGTTGTTGCACTTGCTAGGAATATTACTGTAACAGTCCATAACAGTCTCCTCACTTGTCCGTTTCAAAGATGCTTTGCATCGTTTGTCACTCAGCCTTAAGGTTTTGACAAATCGCAATGAAATTTGTTGCTGCTGCTAGAAAAATATCTTACATTGCATGATAGCTCATAAATAAAGAAAATTAAATCCCTGCCCCCTCCTCCCCCCCCCCCCCCGAAAATACTTGTGTCTCTAACAATGAAACACAAGATATACACAAAAGATAAGTTAAACCAATCATTTGGTATTATTTTTGTTAGAAATATACATCTTAGAGCACATGCTTGCTCCAAATAGATATGCCAAATGTTTCTGGAGAAAACTTTGTAAAAAAAAAAATTGATTTGTAATCATCACCTATCATCAAGTTTGAATTTACAATGGTATGACATGTGTGTATTGGTGATCAACGTATTGCTTGTATTAGTGAACTCTTGACTGATTTCTGTTAACCCCATAGGTGTGATTCACATACATACACCATGTCTCAAATATCCTTGTGGATGTGGCAAAATCATAAAGAAAAAATAATGCAAGGGTGAAACCAAATGCCTTGAAATTCCTTGGCCATGGGCACAGAATCAGACATTGGGACATTCAAGTATCTAGTCTCGCAGCTTAACAAGACCTACAAGGAAAATAAAAGGATTTGGTCCCAAGTTTTCCAACTATATTTTCTGTATTACTGAATCACAAGAACCACTTTTAACACCACTATGTATGACAACTTTATATAAGAGGGGGAGGATCGGGAGTGATTTCTGCCAGAAGTGGGGTACCAATGGCATAGAGTCATCAAAATAATGAGATTTGGAGGAATTTTCAAACCAATGGTCATTTCTGTCAGGATTTTTCGTTCACATTCCAGGCATTTTCTTGTCAGTAGGCCTATGTTTTCAGACCTTTCAGATATGTGAATAAATTACGGCAGCTACACACTTCATGATGTAATGGTCACACATGAAAATGGAGATCCAGTGATGCCTTGTTCCCACTGTCGCTTGATTATTACGATCATCACGACTGGTCATTCGTGGCTGATCATGGAATATATGTTTACTTCTCTGAAATGTCATGTCTGGATACCCTTGGGTGGCATTTCTCAAAGGCTCCAAAAATTACTTAGATGTGCCCTCTTCACGTGTAGATCGCTGAGTGAAGCGCATTCAATCTTGTCCGGTATATACGTGGGCGTGAGAACTTGTAACAGCATGTTTAGATGCAATCTGTCGCACTTTGTTACGATCTGATAAGATAATCACAATTGACAATCATGTTGATCGTAGAAAATTTTTCAACCATCCAAAAAAAATTCTACAATCACTACGATTGCCACGACTGAACTCTAGATGTCAGAATCACCATGATTACTCCATGACTAAGACCACGATTTTAATCATGGCACAAATCGTGATAGTGAGAACGTAGCTTTTGTGTAGCAGGAGGTCTCAAGACCAAGACCAAGACCAAGGCTGAGACCTAGACAAACGACGCAAGACTAGTCTTGACTACAGCAATGCTGGACAGGCTCATAAAAGCTTTAAAAAAAACACATCAGTTGTAAGCAGTGATATGTAGAAATAAATCAGCAGGGATGTAGTCGAGGCCGGATTTTGCAGGCCTTGGCCTTGGCCTCGGACCGAGTCACATGTACAAAGTCTATGGGAAAAATATTTTTCCAGCGACCTCGTGACTCCGAACGGCCGGCCTCGACTACATCCCTGTAAATCAGGTGGTGATAAAGTGACATCTAGCCCAGAAAATCACTCTTTCTCTCTCGAGAGAAAAGTATGAAACATGTATCATTGTATCTTGCAGGGTTTGTAACACATGTACGTGTACAAATGTACAAAACTATTTGACATTGTACTGTTTTACATGCAAAAAAATATAACATGAGTGCATGTGTGTTGAATTTGACAAGCTTTAGTATTATTATGAAATGTTTGAAAGTTGGACCAAGTAATCTACCAGTATAGAGTTGTGATTTGATTCACTGTGTGATTTTTTTGTTTGTTTCTAGCTTGTTCTTTTTATAACCACTTGTAATTGTTTGATAGATCGTTGACCATTTACCTGCCATGAATGAAGTTTGTCACATATAATTGTCAAATGAAACTAGACAATAGTAATAACTATTTGTCTCTATAATCAGATTCGACAGCAATACTCCTCGTGCAGTGCATGTGGAATGGTTATGTTTATGCCATCCCAAAAGCTGTTGGTATTGCTACAGAATTTCAAGAGAACATTCTACAGCGTGTTCCGTCAAAAATGTCCATCTGATAGACTGCTAAATTTATTCCAAGATCGAGTATCATTCTGAATTTAGTGTTCAGATTTACAAATCCCATTCTATTGTCAAACTTCTGTGAAAATTTCATTGGTCTCGCTTCATTGGTTTTGAACACACAGTCTTTTACTGAAAGCAGTGCTTTTCAGTCCATTCCAAGTTTGCAGTGCTACATGAATGCATCAACCTGGAAGGAAATCAGGTGGAAGGACGTGCAGGAGAACAACAAAGGTTAACAAGCTGGACATTGAAGGACGAACTATAAATGGAACACATCCTATGAAAACAAACATGACTAGTGGAACTGAATTTTGATTAGTTTTCAAGTGAAAGAACTTGACTTTAGTTACTCAATAACAACAATAACACAGTCATTGATATAAAAGTGAAGCATGGAATAATGCATGGTATGTCTGTAGTGCGCATTTCTTTTTGGCAAACTTGGAATCGGCTGGAAAGCACTGCTGTTACATAAGAGCCTGTGTATTCAAAACCAATGAAGTGAGACCTTTGAAATTTTTACAGGAACTACAAAAACAAAATGGGCTTTCTAAATATGATGATGCACCACGCCATACCCCGGGGGCCGGTTGCAAGAAACCGTCATAACTCCAGCACTATAGATGTCACTGATGTCTGGAGATATGACGGACAA
>JZLH01S0048700.1:18540-29764 GCA_001188425.1 Eucidaris tribuloides
GTGTTCCTTCATGTGTTAACAACACATACATGTATATCTATTTCTTGCCAGGTGTAATGTGTATGGTGGAATTTAGTTTTAAACATTTTCAATTCATGGAGTGTCATATTTTTCAGTGTCTCTGTATATATTGAAATTGGTGTTAAATTTAGAGGCTGCAAAGTTCAACGAATATTTTCTTTCCAATGAAGTATTATACCTCTTTGTAAAGGTAAACAGTAAACATAAATAAATTGATATATCTAGAAGATGATTGTGAAGATAAGTATGAGTCAAGTAATTGAAATAAATCGCTTTGTGTTTAGTAATGATAAGCTGAATAAATTTATTTATTATTTTATTTATTTATTTATCTTGGGGTCAGAAAGAGCACCGTTATATGCAGTATATTTGTAATTTAAAATTCCAGCCTGTTAAAGTTAAACTCAAGCATTAAAATAGTAGTAGGGTCTTTGTATGCTTTTAAGTGTTCAATCTCTTTAGGAATTTTTACAAATTAAATTAGCAATATTCTTTTTAAAGCATTTGTTTTTTATTCATTAATATTTAAATGTAAAAAAAAAAAACTATTGCAACTTTTCTCTTTCATGATTGTTTTGTTCATCTGTTTTTAGTAACTGTGTCATTACATGAAAATGTACAAACGTTTAATTGAAAAGTGATATTGTATACCCCATGGTTTATTCCCTTAGACGTGTGTGACTTTCGGTGGAGTTTTTGGGAGCATAGAGATGCTGTTATTATAATCTTCCAATACCCTGTTGTAGCACAATTTGTCAAATTGATATGTGTTGTTTGAGCTGTCAAAGTAAGATTTCTTGTACTTAACATTGGTCATTTTAAGTTCTTTTAAGTAAAGTCATGATGATTATTGCTTTTTTATGATAGGAATGTAACATAATTTGGGGGATGAAAGAATTGGTGCAAAGTAACACAAACGGGACATTAGTATGAAGTGCTTCATTGCGAATTTTTGTTGTATTCAGGTTTTAAGCACCGATGTTGTCCGGTCTTGTATTATTAAATCATTTTTTTCTCATCAGTAGTTTAATTAGATAACTCTAACAAAAAAGTTTTGATGTTCTCATTCGTGAATCAGAAGTGATGATACGACAGTCGTACAAGATTTGTATGATGTTGTTTAAGTGTTTAACAAATGTGTTGTTTTTGTAAGATATATAGCGTGGACTAGTTGTCTTGCGCAGTACGAGTAGTGCCTTAGAAAACACACTTTGAAGACACGTAGTTGCACTTGGTATTTTAGAAATGTTTTTTTTTATTGGCAGCTGTTTGTAACAAGATGAATTCTGTGTTTTATGAATGTATCTAGACATTGATGAAAATAATAACAGCTGTTATAGTAAGTTTTTTGTGTAAGTTTGACTGAATTTAAATCAGTGAAGTTTGTGAACAAAATGTAAACAATGCAGTCCAACACTGATGTGTATATATTCAAATTTTCAGTGGTGCAAGTATATTTTTCTTTTTTTCTCAAGTATTTTTGTTTGTCTTCACACAGTTTTACAGGAGTATGCTTTTTCGAAAGAAACTGTGAAATATGTAAATAGTACATAAGCACATATACGACGTTGATGATTCGATATGGTTTTTGTGTTCATTTAATGGCACGTCGCGATTTTGCGTTGTAGTCATTCAATGCAAGTTTATAGTGTGCAGTGTGAATGTATGAATTACTGTTGGCATTCTTGTTTTGTCTTGCTTTTCTAGCGTAGTGAAAACAATGATAGCTGAGGATCAACTATACACGCCCTTATTATGCAAATCATAAATACATCTGAGTAGATGATTTTGTTGTCAATTACATGTGTGATAAACGATGGCTTTCTTGTGTAATTACTTTGTGTATCTTGTGCTATTGATATTTTGCTTTTGTGGTATGTGTAGCGTAACATGAAGTTCATTTTGTTGTGTTTGTGAATAAGTGTTCCTGTGTATTCATTTCCACATCAGTATTGTTTATTTGTCTAGTCAGAGACTTGGAGAATTTAAAAAAAATAATTAAGCTGTTTGTGTAGCTTGGAATGTTACAGCACTCCACACAAACTAGATAACTTGATGATTAGTTAATAGATAACTACGTAACTAGGTCAGTAGCTTTCCATTCAAACGTAGTGTTACATGATTTGTAAAGAATGCTGATTATTTGGAAATTTACCAGCCAAATATTCAGTATGTCGTAATTAGAGTTAGTTCTGACCCACCCGCTTAGATTGTAGTTAGTTCTTAGCAAGTCCATGAAATACATACATGTATCTGACAAGTTGTGTCATTGGTAGTGTAAATCAATGAATTATAGTGTAAATCAATGAAGTATAGTGTAAATCAATGAAGGAGCCAGATTTTGTTGAAATGGATGGCCACAACATTTGTCAAGTGTGTCACATGGGTCTAGAAGAAAATATAAATAACAAAAAGAAGGGGGCGGGTACCAAGTCAAAAGGGGCTGGGCTTCTGTTGCACTTGTTGTGGTTCCCAAAGGTTGGAATAAAGAAAAAAGAGTCAAAGAAAAGGTAATGATTGAAGATGGGTATGCCTTCGCTAAACATGATGGCTCTGTCTAATTTTACCACCAAAAAGGGGGGGGGGGGTGGGGGCTGTTTGCTTTCTGAATCTGCCCCTTGCAAAACAAGTTACCAGTAATTCAAGAGACCTTCTGTATGCCTCAGTGAGAGATTTTAGTGTTACTAGTATCAGGTAGAATTGACTAGAAAACCGTATGTCGACATTTGGGGCCAGATTTACTAATTGACTGGGTCTAAAGTTGTATTTAAAAAGTAAAAGCATGAATTCCAATTCATTGGAGTTGGTCATACCTCCCATTGACTGACAACAACTAGACAATGAAAGCTGTAAATATGTAAAGTGACATGTTTTACATCAACATAATTGCTAGTCCTCAAACTGACTTAGGTGTGTGTCATCTTTACACATAGGTACTTCATTCAGCCCCTGTTGTTTAATGATACATATAAAATTTACACAAATCAATCAATCACAGATCTGGTTCTCTTGTGACAGCACAAACATAAACCTCTTAATTTCACTCCCTCTTAGCTAATGTGATAAAAAGGTTTTAACTGTTATTGGGGGGGGGGGCAAAAGATTTCATTCTGATTTGTCAAGGATTTGGTAGGGGTTGGAGGGGGTGGGGATATTAAAAGATTACAGTAGGTGTATTGTGTGTTGCATTACCCTCATAAATATTTTGGACTGGTAGTATAAACGTGGACTATAATATTTTGAGGATTAAAAAGTAACTTTTATGATTAAGCACTAGTGTGCATTGTAAATTTTGAAACAAAGTACATGTAATGAGTTTCTCTGAAATGCATAGGAAGAAAATGTTTGGCCATAATATAATCTGTAGCTTGCCTATGTAATATGATAATTCAAAGGAAAAAAAATATGAACAGGGCAGTTGTATATGAACTGCTATAACTTAAAATTGGCTCATTTCCTTTGACGAGGAAGGATAAAAGGTATTCAGAGATGCCACAGTTCCTCTTTTTTTTGGCAGTATTAAAGATTGGTTGTCAGGGATGTTGCAAGTCCATTTTCCTTCATTATCAATACCAAACGGTAGTAATAGTACCTTACAAATGGTGTGTTGAAAGTCTGAGATCCATAACGTGCATGAATTTGTTGTTTTATGAGAAAACTAATAACGAGCATGTTAGCCAGAATGTTGTTCTTTCGCGTGAGTTTTCAATTTTGGCTAAAACTGCGATCGCGGTTACTGTGTACGGCATGCGCACAGACGACAGCGGAGCGCAATGCCGCAGCAGTGATTGGCTAAAACGGCTAACGGCCCACGCGTGCGACCATTGGCTAAACGGCTGATCGACAATTTTGGAGGACAACACTGCGCGTTTGACGTCACGGATTTTTTGAAATTGCTGCGCTGAGTAAATTTGAAAAGGATGAAGTTTAACCGTCCAGATTTTCACCCAAAACTCAATATTTTACTCGCAAGTCTCTATGAGAGGTGTTTATTTATATTAATCTTTCACATTTGGATATGATTTCAGCTGATTTCATTCAATATAGATTGTTTTTTTGACGTGCAAATCAATGACACAATCTTTAAGTACTTCTTTTCTTGTTGGCAAATATTTGTGATTTCGAGCAAATTTGGCCTCAAATATATTATTCCTTCGGGATCACTTCAATAGCAGCCTTATATTAAAACAATATTTTTTGTAGTTTTTTTTGCCAGGCCAAATACATCGTTTTTATTCCAGATTGACAACAAATATTCATAAGCACGGCTCTGGCTCAATCTCACTCTGGTATTCCACACATGCATTTTATTTTTTGGGCAGCATACACTGTAGTTATCGATGTGTCAATTCACACGTTTCTCTGTAGCTACAACATCATAGGAAAGAGTTATAGCGGGTAAACAATTCATTGTGAACTTTGGGAATGATACTTGCCCGTTAGGGATGATTAATTTTGCTTCATTTCAAGGGACTATTCTCATCAACAATTGAGGAAATTGTTATTTTTTTTAGGAAAATTAATAATGGAGGAGGCATATTTTGTTGTAAGATGCAAAGTTTAAAAAAGAAGTTTTAAAATTATTATCACTGGGTATGATCTTTGCTGCAGTTGTGTTAAACACAATGATTGTGTAATTTTGTAAGTATTTTAATGCCATTTTAAATGTGTTTAACATGATTTCTTCAAATGTTTAGGCATTTTAGAGTCGAAGACTTAGCATTAAACACAATCGTTCTCCATTGCCAAATTTGGCAAGGCAAAAACAAAGTTTCTGTTGTATTTTTGTCATAGAAGTAACATTAATTGGACAAGCTGTACAAAAACCTAGCCTGTTGTGGACTACAATTTTGATTGTAAAAATTGTTTTTTTGGTTTGAAATAGTGACATTCATCATAAATTAGTCATGCCAGTGAAAGGATTACAAGGAGATTTATCTTGAATTTTATTTGGGAAACGAATAGATCACGCAACTTCAGGTACAGACAGTGCAACATTGTTAGATATGCTATCAAGTTGCTAACAGCAGTTTATGACGCTTGTAATAAACAGACTAATTTGTGATCAGCATAACTTATGTAGGTCTACTTATCCACACTGCCGCTCGCTTCGTTAGACTGAGGCATTTCATAATAATTTGGAGAAGTGTGTCATAAACACAATTTTCCTACCCTGACAGGTAATAGTTTGATGAAATTTCAACATCCCCAAAATGGATCACTTAAAACCATTTATTTGACCTGTAACTGCTCTTTTTCATTGCTTGACACATAAACATGTAGCAGTTTGATTAAAGACTCGTATTGTTAAACATATTACGGTGATTAGAACATATTATCACTGCAATACTTTAGAAATGTACATGCTGATATGGCCATTTCTGCTGCGATAGCAACTAAATTATATGAATTTGTTCCGACTTGTTTGAGTTTCACATATTAGATCTAGTCTAGTGATAAAAATTTTAAGAAGAATCGGGCTGTTCTAAGTATAACTGTAGCATACATTTTAACTCACAAAACACAGAGTTTAAAACCAGTCTTTATTGGGGGGGGGGATTCTTATCATCTGTTTGTTTTGGCTTCTTTCTGTGTTTTCCAGATACTGTAAAAAAAGTTGTTTCCAGTTATTATTATTTTTTGGGGGGGGAGGGGGTGGTAGGGTGCATAAGGGATTGATGCACCTCACAAGTTATCTTCTGGATTCTGAGTTTAGAAGGGCGCAGAAGCCTTATCCTCTCCATTCCTGTGCACTAATTAATGTATAAATTCAGACTAGTTGTTTTTAGGCACTAGATTGTTGCAATCTGTACTAGGTAATATTAGTTTGTTTGCCTGTCGCACTAAGATGTCATGTATTGATTATTGACGATATAAACATGCTTAATAAAAGTTAATAAATAATGGGCTGTAAAAGGCTAGGCCAAAGTGAACATTGAAAAATAACAGCATTTGCAAATATCAGACTTTGTCGCAAGAGGTAACTTAGAAATATACAGTGCGTGTTCAACATTAACTTCACTGACATACAGTTTGGATGCATTTATAAAAATAGAAAAAACAGTAGGCTGCATTGTTGATAAATGATACATGTATTTGCATAGACCACTGATATTTTGATTCTTCAAGAAAGAAAAGATGCAAAAAAAAAAAAAACATTCAATTGCGTGTGACAGATTTCTTTTATGAATTTTCCAGTCGTATGTATGTATGGCGCTAAATCTGTTTTGACGAACATTATTTTTGTTGGCAGTGTTGTTATCAGCTGGTGTTTTAACCCTCTCAGAAGCATTGTAAGCAGAACACCGTGAAACTTTGGGCGATGTGATGTTTCTGTTTTATGGTAACTGAAAGGGGTCAAATCACCGAAGCTATCACAAGTCTTAAAGTTTTACTGTGAGTGCTGACGTTTCTAGGGGCTGCCAGACCATTGATTTCGGTTGGTTCTTCAGGGTCGACTACTTGACTTATGTTTTCGTGTCATCCTGTCAGCATTTAATTCTCAACTGTATTTTCTCTATGAAATGAATAAATACAGTGTTGAAAAGTTGACAACACATTGGGTGATTTCTTTTTTTTGTAAGTAGAGTCTCTTTTATATCCTTCATCATGCATGTGCATGTGCATGTGTGTGTGTGTGTGTGTCGTGTGTGTCTTATGTGTGTCTGTCTGAGTTGTCGTCTGTTGTGTGCATGTGTATTGTGTGTCGTGTTTGTGTTGTTTGTGTGTGTGATTATTTATTTGTGTCAAATGCAGGAATTTGCCTGGTTTTGTAGCAGTGTAAGCTGGGGAACACAACAACTGGGGAAGCTTCCCCAATTGTTCATGCCTAGTCACTTACAATAGAAATCAGCATTCAGGTAGAGCCAGGGTTTTTGGCCAAACCTTCATTTCAAGTATGCAGCAATACGGTGGCGTGTTGTCTTCGGCGTGATCGCGCAGTAACAATGAAACTTCACTGTAAAAAAATCATTGTTTAATCATCACATGGTTTTAGGCTCTTAGAGTCAGCGCTCTATGTCTGTTACAGTACCTACTTCTTGAAATCAGTTTGGTGCAAACTCGTGTCTATCAATGGGATCTAGGTTAAGAATTATGGCAAATACGGCCCTCTACGGCCGCATAAGGGTAAGGTATGGTGTATATTATTTTCCTTCGGCTCACATAAAAGTCTGGTCACACATGTCTTTATGTGTGATTAGCAGACTGGGGCACTAGAAAAAAAGGGGCATCAGTTGTTTTTCTACGCTAATTCCTGTGAATTGCTGTTCTCTTAGCAGGTGAATTGTTCTTCTTATGAACTATGCTAAAGTGGATCTTTATTTTCAAATTAGTTGATTTCCAGGCTCTGTATTCCCAAAAAGAAAATTGTCAGGAGAAAAAAAACATTGAGGCGAGGACATCAATTGTTGAATAATGGTTTTCTCTATATTTTGGCAGGTATGTTTACACTGGGGAATTATGCAAAGTATGCCCTCTACAGTCGCAATAAGTGGGTAAGCGTATGAGTTTTTTTCTCCACCACATAAAGTTGGTCACGACATGTCTGTGTAATGTTGTGATTACAGACTGGGGTCCTAAGGAAATCATAAACCTGTTTTACACCTTCCTGTGAAACTGTTGCTTCTGCTTACCACTGAAAGTTCAGTATGAACTATCTAAATCGTGGATTTTTAGCATTTTTCAGCAAAAACTTGAAAGCAAGACATAAATAATTAATTATTATTTGGTTCTTGACAGCTGAATACTGAAGAATAATAATACGATAAATGATCATAACAATGCCGCAATTCCCTGATTTACACACACAATTTTTTTAATTAATTACTTATTTTTTTATTTATCTTATTATTTATTTTATTTATTTATTTATTTATTTATTTATTTATTAATTAATTTATTTATTTATTTCTTTCTTTATCTATTTATTTATTTTATTTATTTTTTTTTTTATTTATTCCATTTATTTATTTTTTTTTTTTGGGGGGGGGGTTAGAAGCTCTTGCTGTCAATCAGTCTTATGGATAAAGGTATTATTAACAGTGAAGTTAGTGAATGAATACAATGAGTAAGATATAATATGAATAAATTACATTAGATAAATAAGTGATTACGAATATATTTTCGTAAAAAAAAAAAAGAAATTGCAGTGAGAAAAGAAGAAACAAGTTGAGGTGGGACATCAATTTGTGCAATGATGGGTTTCTCTGTATTTTTACATGGGGGGTATTAGGATCATTGTTCTTTTGCCAAACGGAACACAACGAGAACGTCTTTATTTCCTTGTATCAGGTCCCGTATGATAAAAGGAATCTCATCAAGCTCCTTTGAAAGACTGATTATGAATAAGGCATGCTGCCATTAATTTTGGATGAATTTCCCTGAATAAGCTTTATCATTTCAACACATCAACGCTGAACGCATAAAACTGTCCCTTGACCATTGTTCTAGACTTGTTAATTATGTTTGCCAGTTCACGGTGCAGCTGAAGTTTATTTCCTGTGAAAAGCAATTCATGAGATTTTGTGTGGTGCGATTATTACCTCGAAAGCTACACTTTCCTGCATCCTACAGTCACCCCGTGCGTTGTTTCCTACAGGGCTTCGAATCCATATTAGGCGAAAATAGGCGGATGTTAGTAAGCCTCCAGGGGCATATGCAAATTATTTTATTATCACTGCCATGGCATTGGAGAACGTAAGTTTTTTGTGAATTTAGCATAACAAATGGAAGCGCGGTTCCAGTAATTGATTGACACCAGCGAAGTCGTGCTGTACGCGTGTTGTGCATGCCATGCCAGCAATCTGCACAGCTCATATACCCGTGTATTCAACGTCCCAGCAGCGGCTCCGGATCGCGCGAGTCTGAGTGTGCGCTGGCATTGCCTGCATAACTGTGCCGACGGGAAAGAGTGCTGAGGTTCGGTGAGACAAGTTCCGGAAGCTTCCAAGGGCCGGAAGATTTTCAGTCAAGATACAATTGAAAAAAACTATCGTTGTTTCGAAAACAAGTTTCAACACTAATTGGCCATATTCTATTCACTAAACTACATGGCGCATCCAGAGGGGAAAATGTCTTCAAGGATATCGATTGCAGCTTGATTTTGGGCGATAGTCTGAAGCGGCCGAGGCCGCCACTCGCTCTGCCAGCATTCGCTGATGGTGTTTGTCCGAAACTGCGGGCGTGCAATTGGTGATGGTCGGTGATACTCGGTGGCGGCAGAGTGCGCTGGTGAATGCTTTTCTCCGCAAACAAGAACTTAATAGAGGTGAGTGAATTTGTTTGTAATTACCGTTTTGGTAACATTATATTGACTTTATTTTCACTGTGGACCTGGTTGAATTGGCGACGTAAAAACATAGCAAACGCAATTTGTAATGGTAGATAAACAGATAACAAACTGCAGATATCAGACTCTAGCATGTATAATTCTCAAATGTTGAAACCCATGTATCCAACACCAAACATCACCTGGGGGTTCCGGAGTCCACTTAAGCAACACCTGCAATATGAGAATCGCATGCTTGTAGGGTGTAAGGGAGTGAGAATGTTGTTGTTTTGAACTGGCCAAATGTGCTGTGTTAAGCTTTCCATCAATGTATTATTTTGGGAATGGGAAAAAAAAAAAAAAAAATTTCGTTGGCAAAGCCAAGTAGTTTTTGGTCGATCAGACAAATTTTTTTGTTGCAATCTGTCAAAAGTATTCTACTGTCACTGCAAAGGACATCATAAAACCTATTGAAAATTTTAAAATAATTGGCAAACTGTGATGAATGTTTAAATTATCGGAGATATTTACATTACGCAAGGTGGAATTTCCGGGTCCGTCCCCACCACAAATTTTACATTTTGAGTAATTTCAAAAAAAAAAAAAATGGACCAGTTTCAGAGCGAGCAGTTTTCAGGAAGCTCTTGTACCAACAGTCTCATATATACATGTAGATCTACATGTCACGGTCTATCTAAAATATGATCAAGGAAAGCATATTGCTGACCGAACTATGACGCAGAAATTAAACAAATTAAAGTCACGCTATTTATGAAGCATCACAAATGTCATATTTTATAAAAGGTATAATAAACAAATGAATATGAACACAAATATAACATAAATATGACTAGACTGCGGGGACTTAAACGCTAGGGGCAGATCGCCAAACCGCAACTCCCCAGTTTATTATAAACACCTGCGCGCGGGGCAAAACAATTATACGTGCGGCCAAGTGCGTTCCCTACCGATTTATGTAAAGCAACCACATGGTGCCAAGCGCACGGGGCACTACCCTCTTCTTACAATATTCGTCGTCTTGGGCCATTTACAGCAAGGTTGAAGAATATTGCGTAGATTCGCAGCGCTCACTGATCATTATGACCTTGGACATCTAAGGCTAGCTGACTTTATTTTGCTGCAGTTTCCGTTTGACGGAACTAGAAAGCGCTTATCTCCAATCTAATTTTAAAAAAGATCGATAAAAATAGCTGTGCAAATATGTTGCCTCCAACAAGATTTCAAGAGCCAAAGGATCTTCAGATATGAAGAACTCGACTCTCCTAACACACAGAGCTAGCATGTGATTCGCTGACGATCGAGGCATCTGTGGTGAATATTTCGTAATCTTTCATGTATTTTAGCCTAAGTTGTTCCACAATGGTGTTAATATTAATCGAGGGCCAGTACATCATCGGCCGAACGAGATTTAGTGCTCCGGATTTACGCCAACATAGTCTCAACCACCTTACCAAAACTATACGACTACAAGTTTGGGACTTATTAATCATTGTCAGAATCGGGGCTCATTCTGGCAGTACCATGCAATACAGCTGGTGCTTCACACATTGATTTGGTGTTTATTCTTATTTATTTATCTATTTATTTATTTATTCACTTTAGCAAACATGTATTTATTTATCTATGAAATTAATTGTTTCTTTATAATCTATTTATTCTATTTATTCATCAAATTTTGTGTGTAGATATTATGAATGATTTCTTTCTTTAGGCTATTATTTAATTTAGTTTATTTATTTATTTATTTAATTGTTTTTATGTTTGCTTGTTTATTTGGTTATTTAGTTAAGTACATGTATCATAGTTTAAATGTGTTAGATATGGTGTTTTATGTGAAGGTTTTCAATGATGGCTGAAAAACATGCATTTTCAACAGGTCAAGGTTTTGTGGTTACTGTCTAAACAATCTATGGA
>JZLH01S0048722.1:785-12966 GCA_001188425.1 Eucidaris tribuloides
GTTTTGTTGGAAAGAGACAGTTCTGTGAGTAGGAATACGGACTTTTTCATTGATCTAGTCGGGTAATTATGAATTTCACAATCTAATTCGAACATTATGACAAAACTGATCTGGGAGAAGGTTATGCATACATTCCTACATGAAGGTACAATGTTGAAATGTGACAACATCTTTGAATTTTAACAACTTTAAATCATGGAATAAAGGGTCAGTGTGGCTTCGGAATGGTGCATCAGACACAATGCGTATAATTCTTTTCTGCAATATAGATAGCTTTTCAATATTAGTACAAGAAAAGGACAAGATTTGCTAATTAATTGGAAGTGTGGAAACACATTTGTATTGCTTTTGTAACGCTGCTACCGCAAAGTTGCAAGGGTACCAAGATGTTGCCTATTTCAAACTTTATCATGAAAAAAATAATCCAATTAAAATGTATAACAGTGTATGCTTACGGTACCAATAATGTGTAATATGTAAGTCCATTCATTTTCATTCTTTCCCTAATCTTTCTCATTATCTATTCCGATGTAACACTCATCTAGAAACAAATAACATAAAATGTTGCTGCGAAAACTTCAAACAATAATAATATTTTGTTGCACCAACTCTGGTTGACGAAAAACTACATTTATAGGTATGGTACAAATGACTTACCGTCCAATTATGGGACAAAAGCAAGCAAAGAAACAAATAATTATGTCTCTCTTACATTCAAACAAATAAACAAACTATACAAATGTGTCTTTCTTACTTTCAAACAAACAAATAATGCAAATAATAGTGTCTGTCTTACCTTCTAAGAAACAAGCAAACGCATAAACAATACCAATACACACATCTTACCTTCAAATAAACAAACAAACAAACAAACAAACAAACAATACCAATACACATGTACTATACCTTCAAACAAACAAACAAAACATATAAACAAATGTGTCTGTCTTACCTTCATGAAGATTTCATAACAATTTTCAGCTTAATCGTGAATTTAACGTGGATGGGATTTTAAGGTAGCGTGCAGTAACGTTATTTATTCCAAGGTGAATCCTAGCACAGGTCATCACACCCAGCACAGCTGGTCCATGCCTACAATGGCTGCGAGAAGTGATACGCAGAAAAACCGCGACCACGTTCGCACCCATCACAAATTAATCAAATGTTTTTCGTCTGGTCATTAGCAATCGTAACGCCTGTCTGATTGTAATCTTATCGCTAACTGCGAAGCCGTGCTTCGTTCTTTATGAAGATGAGTATTAACTTGCGTCTGATCAACAACTGTTAGTCACTGCATGCATCTTCCCAATTTCCAACGTAGCCTCTATTGAAAGGTCACATTGTTCGGTGAAACAATTGATTTAATGATAATCGAGGGCTGTAATAGGTGATGTGAAAATGTCAGATGTTGACAATGCATCTGCAATGAAGAAGGCATGATATTACACTAATGTGAAAAAAAATATTCAGCAAAAAATAAAATCTTTTCAAAAGGACTAATGAGCACTCACTGAAATTCAAGACCATGTTAACTTATTTAAATGTATTTAAATCTATTTTGAATCTATTAGGTTTTAGATTTTTGTTTGATAAGTAAATTTGTTGCCTAATGAATAAATATTGATATTCATCAAGTTTGTATGTTTACTGGTGATTTAAGATTTTAAACATTTCTCGCTTTATTTTCCAGTTCATTAAGAATTACTTACTAACATATTCTCTCCCTATATTCATGACAACGTAACGTTCATGTGTTAATGGGTTTTTTTCTGTTAAGTTTATTTAAGCAAAGTTCTCAGCCATCCTAAGAATGCAATAATTCGTTTTTAGTACGCCCTTCAGTACAGCCACAATAAATAAATGGTTCATGGAATTACCTTGGTCTGTATCTTTGATATATGTTCTCACACCTTGAGGTGCTGTGGCGAGATTGGTAAGGACGCGCCTGATAATCTAGAGTTATGGAATTCAGGCTGAAATTATTCTTTAAGAGAATTAGGAATATGAAAATGTAAAATTTGAAAAGAAAAAGACGGGTAAACAAGACTGGCATATTAAAACTTTGGGGAGGGGGGTGGGGAGGGATAAAATGTTTTAATAAGTTTAGATATTTTCCTCATATTACCTTTTCGAGAAAAAAAATGAAATTAACCAACAACCTACACTTATGTAGACACGTACCTTAGTACATGTCTACACACAAACGTGCTCACTCACGTGATTCCTTTGTGCATGCACATGATACGCAACAGTTTGAAATATGTATCCGTCAACCTAATAAATGAATACTCGGTTAAGGGATAGATCCGCTAGTAACAGATCCCAGTGACAAAGGCTAAAGTTACTTGGCACCACATGCTTTCAATATTATTGCTCTTGTTTTTAAACATTTTCAATAAACGCCACCTTCCTGTCTTTTATTATTAATTTTTCTGTATTTTGTAGTACCTCCAAAGTAAACTGATGCGCGAATTCAGGAAGTAATTCCAATTTACAACCCATCATAGCGTGGATAAGCCAATAATACTATACACATATCGCTTTTGTCCCATGAAATTTCTCAGATCTCGCCCATGGACCTGTCTTATCACTTCTTTGATCTTCTGACGAATAGCCTTAAATATCCAGGATTCGCTGCAATCCATTCTCTACGTAGGTTGCCCTACAAACAGTAGCTCGCTAAAAGAGAATCACTTGGATTAACGAAACCCCCTGTGATATCTTTGGTATCGCCCCTAGAGGTTGGTGTAGCTTTTTGTGCTCGAGACATCGGGAGGTCCCTGGATGAAACACTTCACCATGGTAACCCTTCACCGTGGAAAACGGAGATGTCGTCCGCGGGACATATAGATCCATTCTAACACGCCGTGTTAGAATAAATAGGTAAATAGGTAAAAATTACGGCGTTGTATTTCACACAAAGGCATTGTGCTCGTATTTTTAGTTCACAGAAAACGACGTCATCAAATTAACATCATAACAAGAATTAGTGGCGAAAACATTTGGTTTAATGTGACTCTATAGCTGTATAACGTACTTGATCTTATCAAAATATATACTGTTTATTTTCAATGCCTGAAAACCGTATATCAACGATTCAGTAGTTGTACATGCGTTATATCAAATTTTATGCACACGATTGATTGCCAAATCCACCAGAAAGGCCTAATTGATTTAATACGCTGAAGTAGTTACAATGATTTCGCACTGGCCGTAGTATCCATATAGGTTACTAACTCGATTAGAGGTACCCTGCTTCTTGACCAATTGTATTACGTTATTGTGTGTCATTGGTATTGTGTTCATATCTAACGTAGATATAGATACGTCATTCGTAGTCTTTCATCCAGACAGGCAATAATGTTCAAGCTGATTGTTTAGTTATTTTATGCCACATGCACGAGCATGTTTTTCCCATTTGTAAAAGTGTCTTCTTTCTATGCAATACATGCGGTATAAATCATGACTCGTTAATTATGGAAACGTGTTATGATGAATATATCACTTGAAACGTTTTGAATTTACTTTCAACTGATTGAATCTTTGCATACTTTTTTGGATTGATTTTTTTTAAAATCAAATAGATGAATAGTGGCCATTACATACAATTTTACTACATCACAAGTAATCAATATCTTACTGAAATCATACATGAAACAAAGAACTTGATAAATGAAGAAAAATAAATAAACAAGAATACAAGACACTAAGTCTGATTACTGGACCTCACAGACAAGTTGTGAATATTGCCGAAAATCAATAACACTCGTGGCATTAAAATATCATCATTTTGTTTCTTTCTGAAATTCAAACGAAAAAGCATTTTCACCATCTGACGACCGAATAATTTACATATTACTTATGTAGATAATTTGTAAATTAATAATAATATTAATCTATTAATAGTTAACATAGCACGTGATATGTAAACACAGAAATATAGTAAAAAAAAAAAAATTAAAAAAAGACTTTATAAACTTCTCTCTGACTGTAGTATTCGTTGGAGGAGGAGAGGGCAGAAGTAAGATAATACCAGTTCAGCATGTGGAAGTAGTATCAAAGAGAAATAGTTGTAGCAATAGTATTTGATTTTTTTTTATGCTTTTATTGATTTGGAGGAGCGAAGTCAAAATTATATGTTATAGAATACATGCATGCGTGAATTGCTTACAAATTTCATCTTAATTGTATTGCGCAGAGAATAATATTTGAATATGATTTACTTTATATCAAAACACTCACTATAGGTTTATCCAATGTTCATCAATGCACATTTAGGAAACAATCTAGAGATATAGATACGCTTTTGAAACAAAATGTTTTCAGATCAATTTATCACATTTGTCTCCTTGCCTCTTAATACACAAACAGATAACATAGTACAACACACTTATAAAACGAGGGCAAAAATAAAGTTGTTTGGGAGAAGCTAATGTAGTGGGATAAACGCTATGAGATATTAGCCATTTAATGGAATCACGTTCCCCGAAATAAACTGAGAGACAAACAGTTTTCTTTACAGTTGGTTTGGGTGTAATTTGTCGACCTCATTGACTCATGATCCAGTCCAGTTTAAGAGATGGGGTGACATTTGACCAGCCAAATTGCTATTAGCCCTATAATTAAATGGCAATCTTACCAGGATGAGCGACGTAATTGACCCAAACTAAGGCGGAACGTATTCAGTTTGTATAATACAATGGATGTCAGCTTCTTATAAAGTATTAAATTTCATATAAATGGGTCAGTGTGTTCCAAATACTTTGCACAAATGGATCACTGGTCGGCTTTCTTTTGAAGTTAAAATGACGTCAGTGGCAGTCTTTTAATGGTCCAATAATGATGTTGTAGTTTGATAACTTCCTAATTTGAATAACTGTTAATAGTAAAACATTGCCGTTTTAAGTTGCGTGTTAATGTCTTTATATATTGTTAAAAGATATGAACGTCGTATCATACCTGAGGAGAAATAATTCACCGGCCCTTGAATCATTATTTTTAATGAATCGGCTGTTTGCTGTATGATTATACGTTTTATAATTCTGCCACAACAGAGCTTATCATCCAGCTTCATATTATGAAAGACTAAAATTCACCATCTATGTGGAAGGACGTCTTGGCTTAGTTGGTGGCTCCTTCCCGATTACCATATCCTCCGTTCAAGTATTCGCGGCCTTTGTGTCTTTGGGTAAGACACCATGGGTTACCTTCCGTACCACCCCACGGTTATAAATGAGTACCTTTTGTAGATGAGGAATAGACTTAGTTTGTCTGGCTTGATCCCGTAAGACAGCTCAGCTGTATGTGCGGTGTATGTAACGCGAGGGCATCGTTGAGGATCGTACAAACCCCCACTCCCTTCCCATAAAACTAAAAAAAGCGCCACATTTGAGCAATAGGTACTCTTTTTCGAGCGGCCCTTACCGAGGATATTAATGGAAACGCATTAGTCAAGCCACATTGTAATCATATCTTTGTGCTATTTTATGCAAAAACGTCCAAAAATATGGCATCAAGACCCATCGGCAAAAAATCTTGGTTATTCCTTGCTGAAAGGTCCGCAAAACTTGTCAAAAGGTCCAAAAAATATCACGACCCCCCACCCTAAAAAATGGATAACCTCCCTATGCATACAACACTTCTCCAATGTGGACAGAAGATGGTTGAAAGATCTTGTGTGCAGCGTAGAGAAAACTGCCTTTCCCAGGACAGGTTTAATATCAAGCGCATAGAGACTGATCTCATTCATTTATTTATTCGCCTGCTATTAAAATGGACTGTAGATATTCATGATTAGGCCCTCGAAGAAATTAAAAAAACACTATATTTTCCATATTTGGACAATAGTCAAAGTTTCTGATTGATTCCAATAAACACCAACATGCTCTTAAAGGCGACATTTATTCTCACTCTCAAATAGCTTATGCCGATCATACTAATGGTTATGTACGATAAGACGGTTAGATTAAAGGGGACACTATAGGCCCATGTTATTAACACTTGTGAAGACCCGATTTTAAAAAAAATTGTCTGAATTTGCTATCTGACAGATAAATCGGACGCAGTGTTTGAAAATGGACAAATACACACCTAGCAACACAAAAGTTTGGACAGTTATGCTGTCACTAGTACAATTATTGCTGCAGATACAAATGGGCACTATAACTTTTAGTATCGGGACGATTAGGAAATTCTTCAACACAGCAGTTATGGAGAAAGCCTGGAATTGGTCTCTCAATGATTTTCACTTTTTTAAAGCACTTAATGATCAGGCTTTTACACTTGCAATTTTTTAGGGCTTCATTTTAGGACTCGTTATTCAAAGGACACTAGTAGCATGGGGAATCATGTAGCTATATTAAAAACTGGAAACATTGTATAACAAGGCCTTTAAGGTAAGTAGTGTGCTGGAGAGTCAAGCACTTTTGAACGTAAAAGCTCCATCACATTTATTTCATTGAAAGGGATTTAGGGTCAAAACCAGATGCAGTGTTTCACTTGCAGTTTCAAATACTGCGAAATACGTTAATTAATCAAAGTAGAAGCTGATGTCCTAAGTAATGGGCGGATTTTTTTTTTTTACAATAGCAAGAAAACAATAAAATCAAATGGCATGAATTATTCATTTGGAGGGATGTGGAAGAGGAGGGCAGAGGAAGCCGACCCTGATATGGTTAAACGGTCTATCTTGAAAAACCATGTGTGGAGAAAAACGGGTATGATGTTCAAATCAATGAACTTATTTTCATTTGAGGGAAACGGTGTGTGATTGTTTTACAATAAAGTATCTACAAAACTGATAATTCAAATATAGATGAACTTGTCACATCGATTCATTTCAAAATTAAAACACAATTTGTCTAGTTAGGTGGTTACTGCAATGAGCGATTAGCAAAGAGCGAGTTAATATGGTGAATCGTCTATCTTTGAGATAGACTGTTTTACCGTATCAACGGCAGAAGCCGGATAATTCAGCATCAAACCAAAAGGTTTACTTCAAATTATTGAATAATGTTGTTACGCCACCCTTGACATCGAAGATTTCGCTATATGCCTGATCTTCTTTAAAAAAAATAGCATATAACCAGAAACAAACAAAATTTGAGATGGAAAGCCTTCTGAGAAGATCAACTGAACACTGGCAGTACGTGACCCTGCCACCCGCACCGCGCCCACTGCATCGGCTGGCCTTGCTGCCACGCACCGTACCAACTGCATCAGGTGGCATGGCTGCCGTCAGACCGGCGAAGGTATGGGTAACTTGCGTTTTCTATCGCAGGCTTTCATCCTGATAAAATCAAGACATTTTACAGTTTCATAATCACAACAACGTGCTATTACAGTTTCAGATAATAGTCTACACACCTTCCCCTCAGCGTCGATGATATATTCGCCCAAATATTTCAAGAGATTTTAGGAGACCATATCAACTTTTTCATGCCATAGGCCTACTTAGCTTGCGTACACAGCGCTGTTGCTTACGTTCAGCGCAACGCTATTCGGGACCTAACGTTAATAGTCCTAGCTGGTCTTACCGGCATGCCCGCGAGGAATCTGCTACCACCACCAGAGTCTATCAACAAAATCAACATCAAATTTTAGTTGTAGCTTACCTCGCCGATGTATTTATTTTTTATAGTAAGTCGTAGTATGCCACGACCGTGATGATGAAACGTTGAAACCTGAACCAGCCACTCGCAATAACCAGAATTTTACGTAAAAGTACAGCTACAGCCTGCAGTGCATCGCTAGTATAGCGCTGGGCATAATTTTACAAACACTGTTGAAAGCAATGCCGCGCGACAGTGCAAAATGCATGCGTGAAAACCAACAGACAGTGACCCCATGGCTAATAGACCTACAGTAAAAGGGTCTAGTCCAGAGTAAAGAGCGCTGTTTATTCAGTAAAACGGTCTAACTTGAAGTAGGCCGATTTTGCCATCAGAACAAGGATATGAACATTGAACAAGTCCCATGGTAACCCAGTCTAATTCAAAGATCGCCCGTTTTATGACGTACGTTCTCGAGTATCAACCGTCTACCTTCGAGATAGGAGAGACCGTTTTTCCTAACAAACTGGTCTAAGAGTGAGAAAAATGTCCCAGATATGTCCCTATGAAATGAAACATTGTTGAGACATGCCGATGCCACCATTGGAAAGAGCACCCTGGATTTACCAAAGTTATAATTTTAGCTCAAAAAATTCAAGATAGACCGTTTTATCATATCACGGCCGAAAGGGCGTAGCTACTGGGGGCCTGGGGGCACCCCCTCCCAATTTTCGATTGCCCCCAGGTGCCCACAAAATTACGACCGGGATTTTTTTTTGACCAGGGATTTGGAGAAAAAAATTCGTCACTTGCCACCCCCCCCTTCCCCGCTGAACGAGCTTTCGACCGGAAAAAAATTGACCTAGGATTTCGGTGCCCCCCTACAAAATCGTCCAAGACCCCCCCCCCCCCCCGTGCCCCCCCTGCTGAAAAAATCCTAGCTACGCCACTACGGCAAAAGAGATAAAATATCGCAGGTTGTATGGTGATTGCAGTTGCACACTAATTTCTTGGGTCCAAGTGTATTTCAGTGATAGTAAGCAAATAATCATCGACTACAAGGGTGATGGTACATTCTCGGTGATGTTAGATTGTATCCATCGCCCGAGAAATAGGAGATGATTATTTGCTTTATATCCCACATCAATGGAAAAACTTGAGATTTGATTGTAACAAAATAATGTCTAAAAAAAATTCTAAAAATTAATCGTGCTGAAATGCCGAATGCCAAACGGAAGGGAATGCGATAACAGACGATACCGATGCAGTATCGATGAAAATTGTGCTGCCTACGGCCCCGCGCATGCAGCGCTCGTTTATATCGCGCACGTCGCA
This sequence comes from Eucidaris tribuloides, assembly GCA_001188425.1. NCBI lineage: Eukaryota > Metazoa > Echinodermata > Echinoidea > Cidaroida > Cidaridae > Eucidaris > Eucidaris tribuloides. Next base: position 9,671 of record JZLH01S0048722.1, read on the forward strand.
TCGCGCACATAACGTTAGATCTAGTATACGGTCGATTAGAGGCCACAGAACATTGTTTTTATTTTTCGAAATAACAAATTTCTGTAGGTCAGTGAAACTGAAAAGCATGATCTTTTTCTTACTCACCAACACGGAAAAGAGACGAACCGGAAGTTGAATCTTCTAATAAATCCTGGGCCTCCTGGCTCATGATTTGCTTTCCACGAGTTTGAAGCCGATGTTTATAAATATAGGCCTAATCCAAATTAAATTTACAATTTTATAGAGTCCATGCCGCGCCGAGCAGTCTCACTAAACTGTAATCCATTAGAAAATTGCACATAACACGTACTTTCTAAACGCTGATGAATTTCAGTCGATGAAACAACTGTCTAAATTCTTCAAATCAGTTCAACTTAATACTGTACAGTCAGTGGTTGAGTTTAAATAGGGAACGCAACGAATAACATTAACACTAACAGTAACACCAATGAAAATGCAGTCATGTTCTGTGTAAAGTAGTTTTCAAACTTTACTTATGGTAGATGTTTACAATGCATCTGTGAAAACGGAATGTTGCCTGGCTGCTAACATTCCGGCTGATGTTAACAGTACTCGACGGAGATCCTTGTCCTTGAAGTTGAACTTGGCCTTGGGTTTGGGCCTGGCCATGAACCTGGGACTGGGAGACGATCTGACTTTGTCTCACGTCCATATTTTCTACGGGGATTGTTGTAGATCTAACGTTAGAATCGCTGTTGGTACAAGATCCAGATTCTCTAGGACTACGCCTAAGAGATCTAAAGACTGGCCTAACGTTGGGTTTAACGTTAGGGCTAGGCATGTCAATTGTGGGTCCACTCTGGGCGATTGCGGATGTTATGTTATCAAAAAGCCGCTCTGCTTGACTGTCGGTCTGAATTATTTCAGCCTCAGTTGGATCGTCTTCGTTAAAAGCCAAATCCAGTGGAAAACTCTGCAAAGGGTCTTTTAGAGACTGTTGTTTACTTTTAGCTGGGCTAGGTCTAACGTTAGGTACGCTGTCACTGTTGTTAGAAGTAGATCTACTACTACGCATCGTTTGCCCTCCTAGTCCTAGTCCTGTTACATCTCACATCATCACAGGGCACCGTGGATTTCCAGGAACTTCATACATCCTTCCACCCTGGCTAGCATCATCGTCGTCGCGGTGTTTTTTGTACTAGTATTTTTCATGCGGATGTACCGACGTCCGCCTTTTTCATCCAAAACAAAATCATCTGGCGTCATTAGACGAAGGTTTTCCATGCCCCTGTTCGCAAAGTAAACCCATCACATCGACAAATACTTTTTTTTGTAAGCCTTCGGGGGTGTCTAAATTGAAACTCTCTTGGACCAATATCATGTCGGAATTACTTACTGGTGTGTGATGTTTCACGTGAGCTTTCCCAGTTGACTTCAGTTTCGCAATGACCGACTTGAAAACCTGACCCGACTTTACAAATTCCTTGTCATGTACTATGTCGATTCCTTCACACTGAAAATGCCCCCCGGAGTCCGTAATGCAGTGCTTGCATTGATTTCTTGCTGTAGTCTTCTCCATTTTGGTTCCGAGCGCCTGCATAAAATCTTGACAGAATGCTGTCAAGAAGACGACAATCCTTAGCCAGTAAATCCAAATCCACCCCTGATTTCATTTCCGTCAAAAAATCTGTAAATACATTCCACGCAAATTTGAATTGCCTTTTAGTGTTCGAACTGTTAACTGTTACTACCTTCCAAAAGTTCCCCGAATCATTCCTCGTTAAGAAGTTAAGAGGAATCGCGGAGGGACTCCTTGAGACGACGAGACAACCATAATTAGACCTTTTCCTCCAAGAACCAAGGCTGATCAATTCCACGTAGTTCAGTACTCGTTAAAATAAATTCCGGAGCTGAATTTGGGCTCTCGACGTACACAAGTAGGCCTAATGCTCCCCAGCAAACACGAAACGTCCAGAAAACGTTTTCTCTACGTTCTAGAAAGGTCCGATAGGTTATAGGTTTAGTGAAAAGAATGGAATGTACAACCAATTGTCTCTAGATTTCAACATTTTTCTTTATTTTTACATTTTTGCGTACAGAGATCGTTTTCAAAACGTCCACAAAACGTTTTAAAAACGTCCGCAAAACGTTTTCTAAACGTTTTACGTTTTCTCTAGGTCTTGGTTGAATTTACAGTTGGTTCTACAGCCGTCTTTTACGTTCTAAGGACGTTTTTAAAACGTTCTAAAAGCGTTTTCAATTACGTTTTAAAAACGTCCAAAAGGGTCCACATTTGGACGTTTTTAAAACGTAATTTGAAAACGTCCAGAAAACGTAACTGGTACGTTTTTAAAACGTTTTAAAAACGTATTATTGTTAGCAGGGTCGGTGCGGCATGCATTCTCAATTTCCGCTGCTTGCTAGCTCAGCTAGCTCTGCAGCACACGACACGACGCAAAATGTATTTTTTGATTTGTTACCAAAGCTCTGGCCCGCCCGTACCGTCCACGCAGGCTGCATGCGCGGTGCGCTTCGCTACCACGTACTACACTCTGTGCGCTGCTTACAGACCTTGCAGCGCTACCATTATCGATTCGTAATCGCGAGTAAAAGTGCGTTGCCCCTGAGTGCTAACGAAAGTGTGATAGTATGTGATAGTACTCTGAAAATATCACATATGTGATAGTACTTTCGGTAAGCTCTTGGGAGAAAATGTATCTCGGTCACGAATTCCAAATTCAAGTAATTTCATTGGTCAAACATACTTATGTGGGATATAATAAGCATTAAGCAAATAATCAACGTTGGTGAGGGTGATAGGACAAACTATCACTTCCGAGGCGGTCCAGATAAAGCTATCTTTCCGAAGCGAAGCTGAGGAAAGATACCGTATACATTCAGATCGCCGAGGAAGTAATAGCTCGTCTCATTGCCTGAAACCAAAACTTGATTATTTGCTTTATATTCCACATCTGAAACCAGTTTGAACTATAGATTCTATAGGAAGAAATCATAATCTGTTGTTTGTCGATCTCGAAACGTTTTTGAATGTTAGCTTCGTTCAGTCAGAACAGTACGTGACCGCGCTAGTGCCGTTGTTACGCATCGCCGGTATGTAGCATTGTCCACCGGAATCGGCGGTTACCTTCTGTGTTTTTGCCAATATCTTTATCACAATATACTTTTGAAAACAAATCTGAGAGAGCTTGTAATGCTAGAATGTGCCGGGAATGATTTAGAACTAATAATAATTGCCAGGTTTCCCAATACAAGGGCGTAGGCTGGTTTGGGCATGGGGAGGTGGAACTGGGAGG